>CM053792.1:427090113-427282613 GCA_028749045.1 Cupressus sempervirens
ATGGAAATAATGCAAGGGCATATGAGGTTCCTGAATATTTTGGCATTTTTGGTGAAATACTAGAGGTGCTCAACCATCTTTGTGGTACTTCTAGGTTGGAGGCTTGACCAAATATGCTTGGTGGAAAACCTTGATGTCCAGTTGAAGTATGTTACTTGGTTGAAAAAGTGTTGCTCAATCCTTATTGGGGTAGTTCCTAGTTACAATGTTGATTGAGGAGCTCAGTCAGTGAAGGAGCTCTGTCAAGGAAGGCACTTGGTCACTTAAAGAACTCAAAATTGTTTATGGTTCTGGAAAGAACTTGTGGGATCTCGGTTGACAGTCTTACTCAGCTTATAATGGGTTGCTAAACTTAGATCATGTTTCTCAACGTATGTTGGTTTCTCAATATGTGTTGTTGCTCGACAATACTTGGATATTTTGTTGATGCTTGGTAATGTAGTTTTCTTAATGGTGTTTTTGCAAATTGGATCATCGAATTGGTGCATTAGTGCATGTAGTTGTGATCATGATATGGATCTATCTAGAGATGTGTGTGGAATTATTTGTGCCTTGAATCTTTATGCTAGGTGCATTTAATGGGTGTTGTAAGTTGACTAAGGCATTTTTTATTTAATATCTGTTGTAGAATGACTTGTGGCTCAAATATGTATTTAAAGTAAGGGTTTATTTAATTTGTAACTTACTAGGCTGACTTGTGCCTTGGTTGGGTATTGTTGGAAACTAGAATTGAAAAAAAAATTATGTTGTCATGGATGTCAAATCTACTAATGAGACATGTTTCTATCTAATCTAAATGTCATATCTCTTTGATTAATGCAGAGGATTTGAGATATTGCTCATAACAAAAGCACCTAGAGGAAAGGTTGAGTTATGAAAAGGAAGCTACAATGGATGTTTGATTAGTTGGACTTTGACAAGATAATTTGATTATTAACATTATGAAGACATGAGAAAAGACTAAAAGTTTGTTTAAGCTTGACCGAGGAATATAGCAGAAGATTAAGGAACTTGAAGTTCATGTTGAGTGATGCTAGTGTCAACCAACCATAGTAAGTGCCAAACAAATTTAGTGTTGATGAAGCATCAATATCGACAGTGTTGATGCTGAGCTAGAAGCTTGCTCTATAGAAGCTGAGAAACTCACTGATGATTGAGTGTCAAAACTTAGTAATGATCAAGTGACAATATTTTGAATGTGTATGAGAAATCGTGATCTCCAGCTGACTCAGTTGATTTCTTAGGATATGGAAAGTGTGTTGAAGATAAGATTGACAAGTTGGATCATTTAATCCAAGGAGAGGATTAGGTAAGATATATAATAAACTATTTTGATGAGATGTTTCTAGAAAAGAAGAGATAAATAGAATGGTGATTAGATATAATGAAAATGTTGGATCGAATTCAAACCCTAAGATCTATGGTGATTGTGAGAAACAAAAAAGGACTAGAATTACCTATTTAAGGAGGCGCAGAGATGAAATTTAAGTAGAGCATGAATGAGATAATGCAAAGAAGAGAGGATAATAGAGAAGTTGTGTGTGTTTGAGAGATTTCTAATAAGATGGAACAAAGATGCCAAGGTTGATAAGCAAATCTAAGTAGAAGGCTTAAGATTATTGTGAAGAAAAGAGTGAATGCTTGAAGGATTGCTAAGAAAATCACGGACAAAGGTGACAAGGAAGGCTTATCAGGGAATCAACACATGAACCAAACAGAGATCTAAAACTGCAAAGTGAGTTGTAATTATATAGATCAAACCCTATTATTTTATTTCTAATCATTGTAAACAATTTGTATTGAAATCCTTTTAATCAAAGGTTGACCTAACAATCATTAAGGACTTAATAGTCTGTGTAAATCATTTAATTGGGTACATTCTAATGGAATGTTCTAAAGTCCTCTTACAAGGCCACTCCTAACTAGGTGATTAAATCCTCTAACCAGGTCACATTTAACAATGTGTATAGCAACCATTAACAGGGTTGGCTCCTAACAAGGCTCACTTCAGAAGAGTGAAAAAGTGGTAACATGTAGCTGGTGGTTTTTTCCACATTGGGTTTCCACATTAAATCCTAGTGTCAAACTTGTGTTAAATATTTTATGGTGTTTTACATTTTAAATTTACATTCAATAAGTCTGTAATATTAGGACAGTGAACTACTAGTTTATATTGTTATTCAGATTAAAGTAGAGACCAAGTAGTAGGATGAGTAAGACATAAAATTGTTCAAGTGTTTTGTTTCTTTAATTAGTACTAATGGACCTTAAGTAACTGATTCACCCCCTTCTTAGTTATTCTAAACATTCTAATAGGGTATAAGTAGAGGGTCTTGTGGAGTTATTATTTAGTTCAGGATGGAGTAGCTGAGAGGAGTGAAGTTGTAAGCAGAGCTAGTAGTTGTGGCTTGTGAAACAAGGAGATTGATTGGTGGCTTGTGAGCACAAGTTTATATCTTGCTAGAAGTTTCAACTAGATTGTTGTTCTATTGCATATTTGGACTAGATAGGGTTTGGTTGGATCTTAAGGGATCTTGTAGAACTATTACTTGCTTTGTATTTGGCCATAACTAGGAAGGCCTTACAAACTGACACATTGCCTGTAATAAGTTGTTTTATGAATAAAGAGCTAAGTTGCTATTAGATCGTGCATCTTATGTTGTGTTTCCACTGTGTAGTTAATTTCTTGGGGTTAGAACATATCTTTTGGGGATTCTTCTACCTTGTACTACATCATGTGGTATCAAATTGAAGGTTAATTTTGGAGATTTGTTGCATAGGGTTTGCGAAGATCTTGGAAGATGCCTTCAAGAAGATTAGACCCTGAGAATATTTAAAAATCTCTATAATGTGGTGGATCTGAGGGTAATTAAGGTGATTTCTTAGGTGGAAATTACTTTGTCTAAATGATTTGAGGAATAAAAGAAAAAATTTGTGTGTTATCGGAGTTGGAGTCTACCAATCTAGAAGAGGGTTTTCTAGTTGGTTAAGAAGATTGTGCAGAGAAGAAGGTCTAATAAAGTTGGAGTTAAGGTTGGTTTTTTTGATTAGTTTGTGGAGTCTGATGCAAAAATTGTAGAGCAACTTATGGTTGTTGTTGAAGAGGTTCCTAACCTTGTCGATGTTGGGATGAAGATTTGTTTTCATGACTAGTTGGTTGAGTCTAATATGGAAATTGAAGAGAACTTTCTATGGGTAATGATTTACATGTTGTAGAGCATCTTGTTGTGAGAAATAATCTTTTATGGTGTTGGGAGTTTGGCATGTTTTGAAGAGGGCTTGCATATTGTTTTTGATGTGGATCTACATGTTGTTGTTGCGAATGTGGAGTTTAATTCACTTGTGCATTGCGGTGATAAGTTACGGACCCTATTTGTGGGTTACTTTTTGGTTTAGTTTATTCATGTGGGTGAATATGTCGATTGGTGGTTTGTAGACTTGCAAAGCAGGAGTTGGTTGATGGACTTGTTCATCTTCTTAGCTTTATAGATTGGCTAGCCTTGGGTGGAGATGAAGTGGATATCTAGTTTTAATTAAGGAACAAAGTGTGGGACACACTTTTCTTTGTACCCCAGGAGTTTGATGTAAGGGAATATGAGGTTCTTGAAGACTTTGGCATTGTTGGTGGAAGACTAGAGGTGCTTGACCATCTCTGTGGTATTTCTGGATTGGAGGCTTGACCAAATAGGCTTGGTGGAGAAGCTTGGTGTTTGGTTGAAGTATATTACTTAGTTGAGTAAGTGTTGTTTGGTCCGCATTAGGGTAGTTCTTGGTTACATTGTTAATTGAGGAGCTTGGTCAAGAAAGGCATTTGGTCGTTGAGAACTCAAAAAAATTTATGGTGCTCGACAAAACCTATGGGAGCTCGGTTGACATGCTTACTAAGATTATACTGGGTTTCTCAACTTATACTATGTTGATTGGCATAGGTTGGTTGCTCATCATGTGTTGTTTCTGAACAATGCTTGGAGGTTTTGTTGATGCTCGACAATGTAGTTTATCGAATGGTGTTTTTGTGGATTAGATCAACTGACTTGGTGCATTTAATGCATGTAGTGTGTGATCGTGACGTGGATCGATCTAGATATGTGTGTGGATTTATTTGGGCCTTAAATTTTAATCCTATGTAAATTTAATGAGTGTTGTAAGTTGAATAAGGCATTTTATATTAATATATGTTGCAAGCTGACTTGTGGCTCAAATATGTATTTAATGTAAGGGTTTATTGATTGGTAACTTTCTAGGATGACTTGTGGCTTACTTGGGTATAAGTAGAGGGTCTTGTGAAATCATTATTCAATTCAACACAAAGGAGCTGAGAGGAGAAAATTTACGAGTAGAGCTAGTGGCTATGGCTTGTGAAACAAGAAGATTTCTTAATGGCTTGTGAGCACAAGTTTAGATCTTGTTGGAGGTTTCTACTAGATTGTTGTTGTGTTACAAATCTAGAATAAGTAGGGTTTGGTTGGATCTTGCAGGATCTTTAAAAACTATTACTTTCTTTATATTTGGCCACAACTAGGAAGGTCTCATATCTTGACACATTGCTTATAATCAATTATTTTATAATAAAAAAGTGTTGAGTTTGGTATCATAACTTGCATCTTGTGTTGTATTTCCATTGCGTAGTTAATTTTTGGGGGTTAGACATCATCTCCTATGGAGATTCTCTTGCCTTGTAATACATCAAGAAATAATGATTACATGTAACTATAAACATATCACAAAGGAATAAAAAACACATAAGAAGATATAAGACACAAATATTTATTGTGGTTCACCCAATGCTTGGGCTACGTCCACCAAACAATAATTGCAATCTTATTATCTAATGTTTTCAATCTGATTACAATTTGCAATTCCTTGCAAATCAATACTGTTACAAAACACTACTAAATCATCAAACACCATAAAATCCCTAAACCTAATCCATTTTATACAATATTTAGTCCACTTATACAATTGGGGCTAGAAGTGTCATCCAATAGAAAAATAAATACTTATACCTTTTAATAATAGTAAACTCATTTTTGAATCTGGAGGTGCTACCCCTCGATCTCACCTTGTATCATGATAGGGAGTGCTCTAGGGCATGACCCTAGGACCCCACCTTGGGTGTTTTCCTAGGGACTTGCAAGGGGCACTAGCCCCAAACACCTATAGAAGAAATATGGGGAGAAATCACATCAAAAGAAGTGGGAAAACTTAGCCTCTAAGTTTGATTAGGTTCCTCATAACAACAAGTCCCATGGCATGTAAAAAATGATATACCTAATATAACAATGAAGAAGATGAACTTTTTGACCTCTATAAAAGACTAATGAATCACTTAGAAAAGTTGGAGCTTTCTCCATTTAAAGCATACAAGATGAAAGAGATTCTATTGGAGCATACTTGAGATAATCAAACTTAAATATGTGGCCCTAATAAAACATTATTTTTATGGATGGAAAGGAGACCCAATAATTCATTGTATATATTATATAAACCCTAAAAAATCTAGGATTATCATTAGGAAATGTCATTGGTTGAGTCAACATAACTACACTTAAGAAGATTTATGTGTACAATATGTTTACAAGCATAGAGAATGGTGGGATATTAGGAAAAGATGTGATCAACAAGGGTTCTTAGGAAGGAAAAAAAAGCTAGACCCAATTAGCTTAAGGCATGAAAGTTGCTCCTAGAGTAGTAAGGAGTAAGATAAAGGGTGTGGTTAGCTAACAGATTAGTTGAAATATATTTTAAGTGAGAATAATAAGAATTAGAACTTAGGACTCTATCTCCACCTTTGTGCTCTTCTATTCTAGGGCCCTAACTTTCTAGCAACAATTAATTTTTTTATGCAAAGTACTCATATTCAAGGTTGGGAATAGGATGAGAGGTCTACAAAGGATTGGTAGAATTCTAGTCTATCATAATAGTCATCAAAGCCATGATTAGTAAAGAGGACAACCTTACTAATGTACTAGGAGGCACCACTAATGAAACTACTACAAGCTCAACCACAATTGTCCTCCCCTTTTTTTTGCATTACAAGAAGTGTTGATATACTTATTTCCATTCTCACCTCTGGGCCATTCAAAGACTTACTTTGCACATAATACCATATTGCGTGCACATTACAGAAAGTTCCACATGGAAAAGATGTGGAGTTTTAAGTAAGTGGGAAGTATTAACACCAAGGAAGGACTCAATAGTCAACCACATATCCAACCCACAATCAAATCTTCTAAACGATTCAATGGGTGCCATAATTTATGTAGAATGGTATTTCTTTCTTATCCAAGTGACAAAGGATCAAAGCACTCATAAAATCATGGGTGGGGCTTCTTCACCATGATGGAAATAATTTTGAGATAAAGCATAGGTGTCACCCATTTTGCAAATAGAAAGAGGAAAATAATTACAAGGACAATATTTTTGAAGCAACTGTAACAACCACTATGATGATTCTTCCACCTGGCATAGATCATTTATCCCTTTGGTAATGTTCTTGAGATTTAGTTCTAGGATCTTTTTTATAAAAGACCTATAGGAACTTTGTAATAACAAAAGCTTTTAGAGATCTTAGTTAGAGTTAAGATCTCTATCCTAGGAGTTTTTTTTCATTAGTAGAACATTTTAATATCTATTTATCTGCATTCTTTTGACCCTAGTCTTATAAATATTTGCATGATTAATAGAAGAAATATAATGGACTATGCATAGCATTAGTTTTTATGTGTATTTTTCTTTGTTTCATGGACGTTTTTAAGGTTTTCTATAATTTTGGAATAGATATAACTATGATTTGTTGCTTTTAGGCTCTTATAAACTATTGTGGGTTATCAAGTTATTGGATTATGTCTGGCTACTCTTTCAGTGCTTGAGTTCTAGGATTATACCTATAATTTATATGAACACAATTATCTGAGAATACTCATTTTGGTGAGATGAAAGGGTGCTAATTTGTGAGCCTTGATGAGTGCTTATCACATGAAGATATGAATTACTTGGTTAGTGTCAAGAATTTTTTCATCATGTTCTCTTCCTAGAAATGAAGAGTTTATGATGTCTTGTGGTCATTTTTGTTAATCTTAGATTGGTTTTGACAAGTGAGTGTCTATACACTTAATTCATTTACTTAGTTCATGCTAAACAAGTAACTTATGCTGAGAACAACATGTAAATTAGAGAAAGATAAGTAAATAGTTAGTGCCAAGTCACTCATATGCCGAGTCACTCAAGTGCCAAGCAGACAATATGTGTCGATTGATTCTAGAACCGAGAAAGCAGTGCATGCCGGGTCATTCAGATGCCAAGTGACAACATTGAAGTCACAATATGTGCCAAGCACCAGGGTCTTCAGATGTTGAGTATCACAATTTTGTTATAGTTGTTTGTATTGGCACAAACTACTATGTAAACCATTTTTGGGCTAACTTAAGGATTGAATTATGATATTTTGGTGATAAGGATGAATCTTAAGTGGAAATCCCTATGTATTACATGCACCCAATCAGGTAAAGGGAAGGTTTAAGTGGCAATATGGATAAATCACAGCCGTTGATTCATACCTAACTATAAGTCACCTAGGTCTTCTTAAGGAGGAAAAAACCCTAAATTTCTTAAGAGAGAGAGAGGGAATGAATGAATGATCAAGGAGAGTTTTGCAAGTGCAAACCAAGACATTCATGGTGACCAAGGCATTATGATATGAATTGAATTGTAAAATCAGTTAAAGATGAATAGAGGAAGGAAAAGTGAACAACATAGAGACATCCGATCAAGAAGGATCAAGTACACATCATAATAGAGGTAATCTATCATCAAACAATTGAGTGCTAATCACAAGATCATTGCTGAGACATTCTAATTGGTGAATTAGTTAAATCACTTAATAGAGTAGTCCTAATAGGCTGCATTGAAATCCTCTAGCAAGGTGCTTACTTAATTGTGAGTTGAATTCCTTTAATCAAGCACATTTTTAAGAGGGTGTTGAAATCCTTTAATAAGGTGGGACCTAACAATCTTTGTGAGCCTTTAACAGGGCAGACCTTTCATAGGGTAGATCATGTTTCATGATCAAACATTGTAACCTTCATTGGATATGCTTTATTATTGTAGTAGTGAAGATTTGTGGGTGTCATCCTCACCTCAGTTTTACCTTCTCATTGGAGGGTTTCTGGGTAATAATATCTTGTGTCATATATGTGTGAATGCTTACTTATTTACATATTTTAGATGTATATGCTTTACATGGTATTTCAATTTACTTATTGAATATGTGAGATGGATGTGTGGTGAGTATTTTTATGGGTCAAACTTTAAAGCATTGATTCAAACCCCCCCTGCCAAGAGTTTAACTTTCCTATTATAATTCCAAAAATTGCTACTAGAGCCTTGTTCTCTGAAAGTGAAGCTTTGCAACTTTGAGGAAAGATCTTGGAAATGGAAGTCTACAAGTTGGGAAAAGTCATTGAGAACTAGGAGACTAAAATACAACTCATTCTACATTAGTTAAATGAAGCAAGAAACAATCTAAAGAAATCATTGAGAAGAAGGAAAGAAATTTCTATTGAGGAGAATGACATACAATAACAAGAGATGAATACTACTAAGTTATTTGCAAATGGAAACTCTAGTGAATTTTATGCAGCAATTGAAAATCTAATGGAAAAGAATAGAATCCTAGCTGAAGATATCAAAAATCTTAAAATAGAGCAAGAATCACAAGCCATATTACTATGTGAGGTGATCGAACAGAAAAAGAAAGCTATGGAAGACAAAGTCACGATTGAAGATGATAAAAGAGTTTTGGCCAACAGACTAGAAGAGAAATCATCAGAAGTAACTATGATTGCTCACATGCAATTGGAAACAATGAATGAATTCATGATTGCTAATCATGAAATAAATAGTAAAGACATTAAGATAACAATACTGAAGTTGTAGAATGAACAGTCTAGCAATGATCTAAAAAGGGAAAAAGAGTTTGCTGAAAGTTTCAATAAACCAAATGAAGCTATCAAGTACTTTGATTAATTGATGAGATCTCCTAGATCTAACTATGATACATCTATACTGTCCCTGAAGAAAGAAGTAATAAAGGTAAGAACTCAAAACCTACATGTCATAATTGTGGTAAGAAAGGACATATTGTTAATGTGTGCAGGAGCAAGACTGCAAATCAGAATATTAAGCAGAAGAGCATGGGTCACTACCATAAGTGCAACAAACAAGGTCATCAACCACATGAATTCAGAACCAAGACCATGCATACTCAAAGATTTGAAGGATATTGTTATAACTGTTAGAAGTATGGACATATAGATTTTGAGTGCAAATCCAAACCCATGTGGTCATCAAACAAGCAAATGAAGGTAAAGAACAATGACAACTTTTATAATTGAGATTATAACACAAGGTATAGTTGTCACTACTACCAAGAGTATAAACATGCTCCTGAGAACTATATTAGAACACACTTTAGGAGTGATTACATAAGGTGGTTGAGTCAAACCACATGTTTTAGTTGTTTGAAGACTAGTCACATCAACCAATATTGTTCAACAAAGTCAAAGGCACCAAGTTGTGAGTTCAACAAAGGAAAAGGCAAGGTAGATATTGAAAATGTTAGAGATGAGATAAACAAGACATGGAGGAGAAAGGACAATTGCAAAACATCAAGTGCAAATGAGATCACTTCACCTAATAGGTCAGGTGATCACACCTCATTAAAATAAGAAATCAAGAGGTATATGGGACTAATATTTAAAAGTTATACCATACATCAGTTCCAAGGGTTTAGTTCTAAGAAGATTACATATGCATGAATAAAGATGCAAAGTGTTATTAGAAATCAAGGAAAAATCTTTAAAGTTTTGTCAGTTTTTTCATGTTATTGTCGAGCATGAAAAGTCTCTCATGGTTGTTGAGTAAAATGTTAGTGGATGCCAAGCTAACAAAATTGGTTAGTTGAGGCCAAGCTTGTAATGGTTGCTAAGCAAATGGAAAGACACTTGGATGTTGAGTGAGCCAGAAATCAATTGATGGCGAGTTTAAAGTTGTGTAAGCACTTAACATTAATTGTAGTATTTTAAGGGCTATTTGATCAATTTATACTCATTTAACATTATTTAAATTTGAGAAAGAAGATGAAGAGCTAAAGGTGATCTAGAGAATTTCATCTAAGCATTTGCAGGAGATTTGAATGATTGTTCGACACCATTTCATCAAGATTTGTAAGGTATTTACCATGTGTCGAGCTACACAATATCAAATTTTGTAAACCCTAAATATATGTAGTGGCATCTAGTTCTTCTAAAGAGAAAAGTGTAGAGGGAAAAGAGGTTTCAAATTTTTAGTTAATTAGCAATGATATCAAACAACCTATTTTAGGGGCTATTCTAGATATAGCATATAAGCAGGATCCCTCTGGTGCATTGTCCATGATACCACCGCGAGTCTTGATGATTCAAGATGTCAGGAATTGTTACACTTGTAAGATTGGAAGCATAGGTGACATGTAAATTAGAGAAGAATATGGAAGACTATGTGAAAATGGAGCATTGAAGGAAAATTACAATATTGTCAAGAAGAAAGGGTTAACTCACGCCCTAGATTTTCCAAATGTCTTCAAAATTGAGTGGATTAAGATTGTCTTAAGCAGAATTCATGATAGCTCAATATGGTTAGAGAATGGGCCAGTTAAAATTACAAAGAAAATTGTTCATAGGGTAACAGGGTATCTAACCCTAGATCGACCAAAGACTATTAGAAGTGAGTCAAAGGAAGTTATTGAAAAGAACATAGGGGTTGTATGGAACAAAAGGGGAATTACCATTGATACAATCATAGATCCTTCAATAAATTTTGTAATGAGGGTAATAGCACACAAGTTTTATCAATCAAGCAAATTAAATAGTGTACCTTGCATTGTAGTGGATATGGGCTATAAAATTGTGAATAAAGATTATACTTATGATCTTGCCAAGTTGCAGTTGTAACAATTGATTGAAAATATGGGAGAAATAAGGAAAAAAAGGAGTGCTCAATTGAAATTTGGATCTATTCTTATATGTATTTTCTTCTATGTGCATAATACATTTCCTACATTTGGTAAAGTTGCATGGAAGACAAATTATTAGGATTAAACCACGGATAGAAATAACAATTACATGGAAATATGAACAATATCAAAAAATAATAGATCACACAAAAAAGAACACAAGACACCAAGATTTAACGTGGTTCACCCATACCTTGGGCTACATCCACCAAACGACAAGTCCAATATTTTTACGATCCATTGACTACAACTTGATTACAATCCATAGTCCCTTATGGCTCAATACCACTGCAAGAACCAATTTTTGCATCACCTTATGAAACAATCCTTAACCCTAAGCCCTTTTATACAAGTATTTGTATTGCTTTAGGGTTATAATTAATAACTACATGTCGGCCCAAAATCTCGATAAAATAGAGCTCCAAAGAATTTATGAAGTATGTATAGTACTTCCTTGATTAGTCACCACAAACTAACAATCTCCCACTTGGGGACTGATCAGCCTTCACACTAGATAAAAATCTCCCACTTGGAGACTGATCTTGTAGCAATACCGCTACCACATGGGGTTCGCACTAGATCAAACCACCCAGAATTGTGTTGTTCTTGTATACCTATTCAATCTAGAAGACCAACCAAAGCTGAAGAGGAATTCAACTTCTCCCTTGTCACTACCTTTGTAAATATATCCACTGGATTTTCATCTGTATGTATCTCGTCTAGCTTTAACTATCCATCATCTAAAATAGATTGAATGAAATGGTACTGTAATTGTATGTATTTTTTCTTTGAATGCAAAGCAAAATTCTTCGCAAGATGAATGACACTCTGGCTATCTATAAGAAAATAATTATCCCTCTAATGGTGTCCCAATTCTTCCAAGAAGAACTGAAGTCATATCATCTCCTTGGTTGCCTCTGTAGTAGCAACATACTCTGCTTCTGTAGTGGATAATGCATTAACCTTCTATAACCTAGAAACCTAGCTCACCGCTGCCCCACCAATAGTAAATATGTAACCTATAGTACTTCACCTGGTATCAATATCCCCTTGCCAAATCTGAGTCAACATATCCCATTAAATCAGTAATAGAGCCTCCAAAGTGTAAACACTTGCTAGATGTTCGTCTCAAATATTTGAGAATCCATTTGACTGCATTCTAATGCTTAATTCCTAGATGACTCATATACCTACTAACGACTCCCACTGTATGTGCAATATCTGGCCTTGTGCATACCATAACATACATAGTGCCTCCTATAGATGAAGCATAGGGTACCTTAAACATCTTATCCTCCTCTCCTTGTGCCTTGGGACACATCTCCTCAGTCAACTTCAAATGACCAGGTAAAGTTGTGCTGATAGCTTTAGCATTCTCCATAGAGAAATGTTGCAACACCTTCTCAACATAATCAACTTGAGATAGCATCAATTTCTTGTTCTTCCTATCTCTGCAAATCTTCATACCAAGGATTTGTTTTGTTGCCCCCAAATCCTTGATAGAAAATGCATGTGCTAATTGGCGTTTTAGCCCCTAAATGTGATCCATGTTAGACCCTACTCCAAGCATATCATCAACATATAAACATAAAATAATGTAGCTACCATTATCCAACCTCTTAAAGTAAACACAATGATCTAAATGAAACCTATTGTATCCATGCTCATGCATAAACCTGTCAAATTTCAGATACCATTGTCGATGTGTTTGCTTCAAGCTGTATAAACTTTTCTTCAATTTGCACACTAAGTTCTTCTTACCCTTGACCTCAAATCCCTGTGGTTGTGCCATATATATCTCTTCATCCAAATCACCATGAAGGAAAGTTGTTTTAACATCAAGCTACTCCAAATGAAAATCTTCAGTAGCCACAATACTTAAAATAGTACAGATAGAAGTCATTTTAACAACAGGAGAAAATATCTCATCAAAATCGATGCCTTTTTTTTGTGCAAATCATTTTACAACTAACTTGGCTTTAAATATTTTCTTACCTCCTTCCTCTTCTTTCAACCTGTAAACCCACTTATTTTGTAAAGCCCTTTTACCTGTAGGCAACTTGCATAAATCCCATATCTCATTTTTCAACAAAGAGTCCATTTCATATTTCATTGTAGACTCCCACTAAATCTTAGTATCCACCTACACAATTTCATCATAACATTCAGGTTCACCAGCATCTATTGGTAAAATAGAATACAAAGAAGGAGAAAATCTTTCTGGAGGTCTACTCATCCTTGTTGACCGTATAACATTCACTGGCATGTGTGGTATTTTTTGTTGTGGTTGTTGCACATCACAAGGAATTGTTGGAACATCATCTTTTGGAGCATCGTCCAACACTACATAATCATCTTCTTTATTCTCATGTTGCTGCAACAAATCTTTATACAACACTTTCTCATTGAATATGACATCCCTGCTTCTTACAATTTTATGATTTTCAAAATTCCAAAGCCTATAACCAAATTCATTAATGCCATATCCAAAAAATATACATTTCTTTGACTTAGCTTCCAACTTGGTTCTATTTTCATAATCCATATGAGAAAATGCTTCACAACCAAAGGTTTTGAGAAAAGAATAACTTACCTTCTTACCAGTCCATGCTTCCTCTGGAATACCAACACCCAAAGGAGTAGAGGGACCTCTATTAATCAAATATACAAAATTATTGAAAGCCTCCACCCACATTTGTAAGGACAACCCAACATGTAACCTCATGCTCCTTGCATGCTCCATTATAGTCTCGTTCATGTGTTCAGCCACTCCATTTTTCTATGGAGTCCTTGGAACATTTTTTTGTCTATGAATACCATTAGTGGAGCAATAATCTTCAAATTCATGACTGCAATACTCACCACCATTATCAGATATGAGACATTTTAATTTCTTATAGTCTCATTTTCAACCAAGCATTTCCATTTCTTAAAAGTTTGAAATGCATCACATTTCTGTCTAAGGAAATAAACCCATACTTTTCTAGTTGCATCATCAATAAATGTAACATAATAATGAGAGCCACCAAGGGAAGATACTTGAGCCGGTCCCCATACATCGGTATGCACAAGCTCTAATTCTCCTTTTTATTTTCCTTCCTAGTCTTTACAAAACTCACTCTCTCTTGTTTTCCATACACACAACTTTCACAAAAATCCATGTTAACACATTTCAAACCTGGCAAAAATTTCTTTGAATGAAGTACTTTCATACCTTTCTCACTCATGTGCCCAAGTCTGTTGTGCCATATTGTTGTATCAAAATTTATAGCAGCTATTTATTCTCCCTACTCAACTGCAACAACTATTCTTGAACATTCATTTTTCTTTGAAACAATTGAAGTAGAAGGGAAAATATGACCTGTACAAAGATATAAGGTGCCTACTTTCACACCTTTTGCTACTACAAGGGAACCTTTTGAAACCTTCCAATTTTTATCACTAAAAGTGACTACACAACCCTCATCATCGAGTTTCCCTACTAAAGTTAAATTCCTAAATAACCTTGGAACATGTCTTACCTCATATAGTAGCCAATGATTCCCATTCTACAACTTAATCTTAACTTTTCCCTTTCCAACAATCTGACAGGTTTCATTATCCCCCAAATAAACATGTCCAAAATCCCCTTAGACATAATCAATGAAATAACCTCTATGAGGTGTAGCATGAAATGAAGCACCAGAATCTAAAACCCAAGAATCGTCAACACTTTCTAAAGACAAAAGTAAAGCATCCTCTTTGAATTTTTTACTTAACACATTTGCCTCCTTATCTCCATCCGGTTTATCTCCATTTTTCTTTTGAGTATAGCAGTCTTTCTTTTTATGCCCTATCTTACCATAGTACCAGCAGTCATTTGGTCCTCTCAATTGAGACCTCCTCCCCTTTGACTTTCCTCTTGATTTCCAACAGTTTCTAAAATTACTTCCACTCTCAATCGTTCTGCCTTGACTTTGTGCATTCAAAGCACTTCTTGATGTAGATCCACCTGAGGTTTTCCTACAAGTTTTCTCACTTAAAATAACACCGACCACATCATCATATTTTAGGGTACTAGATCCAGAAATAGAATTACTCACATCCATTACCAAGCCATTCCAACTTTTAGGCAAATAACACAAAATCAAAAGAGCCCTAATTTCTCCATCAAAATTAATACCCATAGAAGATAACTGACTAGTAACAATATTAAACTCATTTAAATGATCCACAATAGATCCACCTTCTGTCATTTTCATATTAAATAAACGCTTCATGAGAAATACCTTGTTTGAAGCGAAGGGCTTTTCATACAATTTCTTTAGGGTTTCCATCAACTCTTCCGTCGTCTTTTCTTTTGTAATATTAAATGCCACCGATGGCGCCAAGCATAATTGAATGCTTCCAAGTGCCTTTCTGTCTAATAGATCCCAGTCATCATTTGAAATAGATCCCTAATTCTTGGTTTTTCCTTCCAATGGCTTCCATAAATTATTTTGATAAAGATAGTCCTCCATTTGTATCTTCCATAATTGAAAGTTCTGCCCATTAAACTTGTCAACCCTCAACTTACCCTCATCTACCATTGCTCCCACTCAATCGTGAGACTTTCTTGCAAAGGATAATTGAAAAAACAACCTCGCTCTGAGAACTTGTTAGGATTAAACCACGAAAAAAAAAAAAATTACATGCAAATATAAACAATATCAAAAAATAATAGATCATATAGAAAAGAACACAAGACACCAAGATTTAACGTGGTTCACCCAAACCCTAGGCTACGTCCACCAAACAATAAGTCCAATATTTTTACGATCCAATGATTACAACCTTATTACAATCCATAATCCTTTATAGCTCAATACTGCCGCAAGAACCAATTTTTGCATCACCTTATGAAACAATCCCTAACCCTAAGCCCTTTTATACAAGTATTTTTACTAGTTTAGGGTTATAACTAATAATTACATGTTGGCCCAAAATTCTGATAAAATATGGCCCCAAAGAATTTATGAAGTATGTATAGTACTTCCCTAATAAATCATCACAAACTAACACAAATAGATCAGTTGCAGTACAGATAGGAGGATTCATTAAACAATTAGGTGATAACTTTGAGTCAGTAATGACTAGTTATTTTGAAGATTTTAAACAATCTATGAAGAAGAAATTAAAGATTTTAGTCTCCTAAGTGGAGAAACATTATGATGATGTTTTCTTCCTAGTTGATACTGATCATACATATGTTCATGCAGCAATTCCTAGAGTGAGATGGCTAAGGCCATTAAGTTATGAGATAAATGTTGATGAGGCCTCTATAGTAATCACAACATTACTTGTAGAAGAAGTGGACAAATAAGCCAAAGCATTTGATAACTATGAATTGGCCAAATCACTATGGAGTTGAAGAATGCTTCTATGATTAAGAAGAAGAAGACACATAGGCTCAAGCACCACTAGCACTAAAACAAGGTTAAAGCGAGGATCAATAAGAAGAGAAAAAAGATATTGTTGAAGGTGCTAAGGAAGAAGAAGTCAAGGGAGCACCTATTCCTATTGACAAAAAGAAAAGAAAGGCAAAGACACAAGTAGTGACAAAACCAAAGAAGGTTGAAAAACCTAGTCAACCCAAACTAACAACACCTACCACAAGGGCTAGAACAAGAGTCATTGCATAAAAGGCTAAAGAGGTAGCCAAGCCTAAAGAGCAAGAAGGTGGAGCACATAAAAGACCAAGAAGAAAATATGTTGCTTAGCCTGAATCTGATGAAAATAGCCAATTTCAAGTGGTGAGTCACAGTCCCTCCTCAGATCTAGATAATTTATGTGAGAAAATTCGAAACAATGTTGATTTTTCAGGTTTCTCTCACATTGAATTTGATAATCTTAGAAAGATTGAGAAGAATCAATTAAAGGAGGCAATATATGCCATGATGGCTACTTGTAAGAAAGATCCTCTATAAATTGCCAACTCCATACCTAAGAGTTTATATGATAGAGTTGAGCAGAAATGGCACTATTGTTTAGACACGGAGAAGAAAATTAGGGGGACAACCCTCACTCAAGTTATGACAAAACTTAGCAAGGCACAAATGTCTAAAACCATAAAGAAATATGCTATGAGATTTGTACCTAAGTATAGGGCATTTGGCATATTGCAAAACAACATAGGATGTTGTAAAGAAGTCCAAATCGATGTGGAAACTAACATATGGACTGGACAGAACCAAATACGATGAACAAGAACCCATTGAGGTAGAAGATGATGAAGAGGATAACAATGAGGGAGGCATTGATATGAATATTGGTGATCAAGAAACAAATGAGGAAGAGAAACAACCAGATCATAGTGTATAGGATACACAAATGTTGAGTGCCAACCCTCCATAGGTGATAAGTGCAAGTACTAAAAATGTCTTAGTAAAAGATGTTTTTGATCCTATTGATCAAAACATAAATCCCATACTAGAGAAAGATTTGAAAAGAATATCCAATCTACACTACAACCAAATTATGTGGCAACCATGTATTGGTAAGTGTAGATGAAACTCAGAAGTCAGAGACTATGATTGTCCCCTTAGTTGTATATCAAAGGAAGGAGACAATAGGTTGCACTGTCAGTATACTCATGGAAGGAACTCCAATCTCAGAAAATATACAAGAATTTGAAAAAGACAAGGTTGAGATAGTTGGAGAAGATAAGGTGGAAACACTAGTCAATGATGGGACACAAAGCAAAACAGGTCACGTGGATGCACCTACACCTTCAACACAAGCTCCAAGTACAACTCAAATCAAAGAGGCAGAAAAGGACAAGTTTGAAGAGAAAAATTTGACACCCAAGCCAAAGGAGCTAGTAGCAATTCAAGCACTGGTAACATTACCAGAATCAAGAACTCCATCTAGTCAAACTCTTCAAAGGTCGAGCATACATGCAACACCATTGCAATTCTCAGTGTCGAGTCCTAGCTCATCTAAGGTAGAAGAGGTAATTACTTATAGAGATGTTAACCTAGATGAAGAAATTGTATTTCCCAAGTTTGATTATACAACAATAACAATTGAGTAGATGGGTATACTACAAGAGGCCCTAGCAAGGAAGAAACATCAAGAACTACTTAGAAGGGAGCATAGGTAGAAGGAAGGTTTGATTGAGATCAAAGACATTTTCTTAAATGCATTTAGTCTGTCTACTCCAGATAAAACAAAGCCTATCATTGAACAATTAACCAACATAATGGAAAGAGTAAGTGATACAGACCTACATACTAATGTCAAATTATTAGAATGGTCTGAGAAGTTTCAAAACAAAGTGAATGAGAAGATATCTAGTGATATTGCACTAACACAGGTTGCATTGGCAACAAAGATAGATAGTGTGAAGAAGGTACTAGAGAACATTTTCTCTTTGTACACCAAATTGTGTAATCCTACACTCTTCACATAGGAGATGAGGAATCACATCCTGAGCTTGGAGAGTCAAATGTAGTCATCTGGTGCAAAATTTCCCATGACTCCAGCTCAAAGTGAGAAACACTGCAGGATCCTTTTGCAATCCCAAAGTTAGTTAGCATCATTACAACCAGAAGAAGCCAACATAAGGGCTAAATTGATCAGCATCCAATCTACACTGACTCCTCATATGAAGATTTTACATAAGGAGCTAGGCTATGCAGAAATACTTATGAAGAAAGACCCCATTCTTTCTACATTAGATGGCTTAGTACACCTTGCTACCAAGTTGGTCATCCAAATTAAGTCTTTGGCATGTGATAATTGGGATGTAGCTCTTAAAATTATACTTAAGGTCCATAATTTTTTTTTGGACAAATACACTATTAGTGTATAACCCATTAACATCAATGTCAAAAAGGGGGAGTAAGAGCTAAGGGGAAACAAGAATGAGGGAGTAAGAGAAAGTGAGAGTAAGAGCAAGAAAGCAACAAATAGAAAAAGAGTATTAGTTGAGGAAAATCTACTCAACAAGAGAAATATTTTGATATGGAGTACAATACAAAGCATATCAAACAACTCAGTGGGAGTTATAAGATGAGGAATCACATCTTGAGCTTGGAGAGTCAAATGCAGTCATCTGGTGCAATATTTCCCATGATTCCAACTCAAAGTGAGAAACACTGCAAGACCCTTTTGCAATCCCAAAGTCAGTTAGCATCATTACAACCAAAAGAAGCCAACATAAGGGCTAAACTGATCAGCATCCAATCTACATTGACTCCTCGCATGGAGATTTTACATAAGGAGCTAGGCTATGCAGAAGCAATTATGAAGAAAGACCCCATTCTTTCTACATTAGATGGTTTAGTACACCTTGTTGCCAAGTTGGCCATCCAAATTAAGTCTTTGGAGGTAGCATGCAATAATTGGGATGTAGCTCTTAAAATTATACTTAAGGTCCATAAATCTTTTTTGGAAAATACACTATTAATGTATAACCCATTAACATCAATGTTAAAAAGGGGGAGAAAGAGCTAAGGGGAAGCAAGAATGAGGGAGTAAGAGAAAATGAGAGTAAGAGCAAGCAAGCAACAAATAGAAAAAGAGTACTAGTTGAGGAAAATCTACTCAACATGAGAAAGATTTTGATATGAAGTACAATATAAAGCAGATCAAACAACTCAGTGGGAGTTATAAGATGAGGAATCACATCCTGAGCTTGGAGAGTCAAATGCAGTCATCTGGTGCAAAATTTCCCATCATTCTAGCTCAAAGTGAGAAACATTGCAGGACCCTTTTGCAATCCCAAAGTCAATTAGCATCATTACAACCAAAAGAAGCCAACATAAGGGCTAAACTGATCAGCATCCAATCTACATTGACTCCTCACATAGAGATTTTACATAAGGAGCTAGGCTATGCAGAAACACTTACAAAGAAAGACCCCATTCTTTCTACATTAGATGGTTTAGTACACCTTGCTGCCAAGTTGGCCATCCAAATTAAGTCTTTGGAGGTAGCATGGCATAATTGGGATGTAGCTCTTAAAATTATACTTAAGGTCCACAAATCTTTTTTGGAAAAATACACTATTAGTGTATAACCCATTAACATCAATGTCAAAAAGGGGGAGTAAGAGCTAAGGGGAAGCAAAAATGAGGGAGTAAGAGAAAGTGAGAGTAAGAGCAAGCAAGCAACAAATAGAGAAAGAGTATTAGTTGAGGAAAATTTACTCAACAAGAGAAAGATTTTGATATAGAGTACAATACAAAGCAGATCAAACAACTCAGTGGGAGTTATAAGATTTTGAGGTATAAGTCATGTTGCAAAATTTTGATATTTTAAAATTTAAAAAAAAATCGAATAGTCATTTATGTTATGCTCGTAAGAATAAGATTATTAATGTATGAACAAGTGTTTTTGACACTCATGTCAGAAGGGGATATTTTTAATCTCGGTTTGGTTTTGACAAGTGATTGTCTATACACTTAAGTCATTTACTTAGTTCATGTCAAAAAAGTACCTATGCCGAGCACAACATGTAAATTAGAGCATGTCGAGTAAATAGTGAGTGATGAGTCACTCATATGCTGAGTCACTCAAGTGTTGAGTAGATAGTATGTGCCACGTGATTCTGGAACTGAGCAAGCAATGTATACTGAGTCATTCAAATGCTGAGTGACAACATTGAAGTCATAGGATGTGCTAAGCACTAGGGACTTCAGATGCTGAGTAACACAGTTTTGTCATAGTTGTTTGTATTGGCACAAACTACTATGTAAACCATTTTTGGGCTGACTTGAGGATTGAATTATGATATTTTGGTGATAAGGATGAATCTTAAGTGGAAATTCCTATGTATTAAATGCACCCAATTAGGTAAAGAGAAGGTTTAAGCAACAATATGGATAAATCACAACCATTGATTCATACCTAACCCTAAGTCACCTAGGTCTTCTTAAGGAGGACAAAACCCTAAATTTCTTAAGAGAGAGAGAGAGAGGGAATGAATGAATGATCAAAGAGAGTTTTGCAAGCACAAACTAGGACATTTGTGGTGACCAAGGCATTACGATCTAAATTAAATTGTAGAATTAGCTAAAGGAGAACAAAGGAAGGAAACATTGAACAACAAAGAGACATTTGATCAAGAAGGATCAAGTACACAATAGAATAGAGGTGAACTGTCTTCAAGTAATTGAGTGTTAATCGCAGAATCATTGTTGAGACATTCTAATAGGTGAATCAACTAAATCTCTTAACAGAATAGTCCTAACACGATGTATTGAAATCCTCTAACAAGGTGCTTACTTAATTGTGAGTTGAAGTCCTTTAATCAAGCACACTTCTAATAGGGTGTTGAAATCCTTTAATAAGGTGAGACCTAATAGTCTTTGTAAGCCTTTAATAGGGTAGATCATGTTTTATGATCAAACATTGTAACCTTCATTGGATACACTTTATTACTATAGTAGTGAAGATTTGTGGGTGTCATCCCCACCCCAGTTTTACCTTCTCATCAAAGGGTTTCTGGGTAATGATAACTTGTGTCATGTATGTGTGAATTCTTACTTATTTACATACTTTAGATGTATATGCTTTACATGGTATTTCAGTTTACTTATTGAATATGTGAGATGGATGTGTGGTGAATATTTTTATGGGTCAAAGTTTAAAGCACTAATTCACCCCCCCGCCATCTCCCAAAGTTTACCTTCCTATTGAAATTCCAATAATTTTTGGGGTCTAACATCTTAGTTGTGAATCAGGCCCTGCTCCAGGAACATCCTAGCGACCATGTTGATGTGCCCCCCAGCCCTACCCCGCCCAATTCGCCTCAGGAGGTTCCCATTTCACCCTCGGAGGAGATGATTGAAATCATGGTTGAAAAAGGGGGGGAGGTAATTATAAAGAACAAGAGGAGGGCCTAGAGGAACTTCTATGGGGACAAGGTCAGTTTGGGTATTGTTAGAGAACCTGCTAAAATCCAGGTGCTGGAGGACCTTGACAGAAGTACCCACTACGACGAGCTCATTGACCCAGCTCTTTTGGTTATCTTTGACAATGTGCGTGAAACTGGCTTCTACTTCTTGAACAATGCAAAGAACAGTCTGATTGACAACTTTCCTTCCATCAAGTGGCTTTTTCAGGAAATTGAGGCTCTGAAGGATAGGAACAACCAGCCCAACAACCAGGGTACTAACAAGGACCAGGAAGCCAGAGGAAGCAATGACCAGGTGGGTAGCCAGGAGAAAGACAGAGGTCAGGTCTCCAGAGACCATCAGGATGACAGACTCACCCAGCTTGAGCAGAAGGTCCAAAGGTTGGATTTTGTCCACCAGATAATCACCAAACAGATAGTGGACACCCTTCACACCTTGAATGAGAATATTGTCAAT
This sequence comes from Cupressus sempervirens, assembly GCA_028749045.1. Classification (NCBI taxonomy): domain Eukaryota; kingdom Viridiplantae; phylum Streptophyta; class Pinopsida; order Cupressales; family Cupressaceae; genus Cupressus; species Cupressus sempervirens. The sequence goes on from CM053792.1 coordinate 427,112,503, forward strand.
CTAGGGGACTATTTGACTACAACTGGCCTTGATAGGGATGCGGAGCAGAACACAGAGCAAGGATTCAATTGGGATGAATTTCAGAAAGAGGCCAGTGACCAGGTGAATCAGGGGAACCAGATGAACACTCCTACCAGGATTCAGGAGGGTGTGGCCAGTCAGAAGGACAATGATGCTGCAGAAACCCTGCAGGCCATGGACATAGACAACCACTAGCCTGTTCACCTAGCTTTTCTTTTTTGTCTCTGGCCTTTGTTCTTTGGCTTCGGGCCTTCTTTTGTCTCTGGCCTTTTGTGGCAGTTTTTTGTTTGTTTAGTCTGTTTCATCTCGCTCTTTTTTCTGTAAAACTTTGGGTTTCAGGATCCCTGTAAAACCTATTTTACCTAATCAAAAACATCTTAGTTGTCACTAATGAAAGCTCAAAGGTTTTTAAACCTCTAGAATTTTGCCTTGGTTTTTGTTTAATTTTCTTCCACCTTTCTAAAGCATCAATAAAAGAGTTGACTTCTATAACCCATAGGTTGTTTTACAAGACACACTTTTTCCCACCCTTGTGAGACTTCAAGATTGTTCTCATTTAAGTGGAAGTCTAGATTCAAAATAAATATTTTTTATGGCATGCCCAGTGGGCCAAAGATTTCAAAATATCAAATTCAATGCATTTTTCAACATTTTTCAACCTTCGAAGAGGAAGACTTCAAGAACTTGGTGACTCTATAGCCAAAGTGGTTTTGGCTATTTTTTATGGAATGTACCTAGATCTTGGTGTATATCTCCTTTTTATATGCTTTGGTATGGAGGGATATTATGGAAAACAAAATTTGTTCTCACTTTCATAAAAATACAAGCATTTTACCTTCCTATTAGTAATATCAAGTCATAAATGCTCATGCATTTCCTCCATAATTTTTTACAACAAAAATATGAGCAGTTTCACAATGCTCACCTCTCCTCCACCCCTTCTAATGCTTAAGAATAATTGTATGAGGCCTTTTTAGCCCTTGTTAGTATGATTACCCTCCCTCCTAGCACCAATATGTGAGTAGATTGGAAATGCTAGTTGCAAATAAATATTGTTGAATTTCTAAGTAGAATTTATGGGTTGTCAAGGAGGAGAAACAATATCACTAGTAGAAAGAAGAGCTTTCTTACCAAAATCAAATTATATAGTAGTAGAAAGAGGCTCTAATAAGATAAAAAGATCAATTTCTTGCAATATAAGTAAAGGCTTAGTGGAGATGACACTAGAAGTTTCCTAAAATGCAAGTTATTACTCCAAATGAAGAGGAGGAAGCAGAAGGAGAAGAGAAAGAGATAGAAGAAGAAGAAGTGGAAGAAGACCTTCTTCTTCTTCTTTTTTGAGATTCCTTATTTTTTTCAAAATCAAGGAGGATCAGTTTAAAAAATAAGGCACCAGAGAGATGAGGAATGAAGATGAAATATTCCTCTTATTTAAGGAGATTCCTCACTTTTTGAATGCCAAGGAAAAAGAAAGCAAGGTGTTGAGTGAAGACCAATTTTTTCGCAAAATAGAGGTCTTCTATTCAAACCTCTTTAGTGAGAAATCACCTTTTGAGAGAGAGGACCCCTTGCTAAAAGAACAAAAAGAGAAGGTCCTTGTAGCATCACAAAATTCATCAACCCCAACACCCGCTAGCCAACAAGAGATCAGAGAAACAAATATTTCAAGAGGATGCCCCATCATACATCTAGCTTATATCTACAATTTGACATTCATCATGATCATCTAAAAGCTTGAAGATGAGCATCAAGGAGAGAGAAAATAACCTCCACATCCACTGCAAGAGGATAAATTTCAATCATGAATGAGCTATTTTTTTCTAAATATTTTAAATGCATTCCAACATGTTGGATACCTATCAAGTTTCCTTTTCTGGCTACTTCTTTAGAAATAGTTGAAGTATCATAATCTACTTAGGAAAGGATGCTACTTTAACAAGCCACTTAATAATTTTATTTAACATAGTTGTAATGTAAATATCTCTACATAGTAGGTTAGAAGTTTTGTTTTCCAAGAAGTACAGTTGCACATGTTGCAATATCCTCAAGGCAATCATGTTGGCACAAGTTTTTGTGTTCTCTCTTGTTTGAATACTATTTCAGGCTTTATACTTAATGGATAAGGCATTGGTTTACAAAACCAAAGGTTCTAAGGTTATTTCTCAATAGGAAAAGATCCCTTATGTCACCAAAATGTTGACATACTTATCACCATACTTATCTCAAGATCATCTAAAGAGCTCCTCTACTTGTAACACCATATTACACATTCATTGGATATAGAACCACATGGAAAATCCACACAACTTTAAAAAAGTGGGTAGCATAACTACCAAGGAAGGACTCAATGACCTTCCATGTATCCAACCCATAAAAAAATCATCCAAAGGATTTAACAGGGACGTTGATTTAGTTGAAATGGTGCTACTTACTTATCTCAATGGTAAAGGATCAAGACACTATTAAAATCGCAAGTGGGGCTTCTCCACCACGATGACAAGAATTTTGAGAAAAAGTGTCAATTCCATTCATGCCACACATAGAAAGAGGAAAATGATTACAAGGGTGACATGATTGAGGCTACTATAACAACCGCTCTTATTATTCTTCCACCTTGCATGTATGAATCATCATTAGGCAACATTTTTTGAGATTCAATTTTAGGATCTTTTATTTTAACCTACAAGTCTTTTGTAATATAAGAGGCTTTTGTAATATAAGAGGCTTTTGGAGAGCTTAAATAGAGATAAGATTTATGTTATAGAAGTTTTGTTTATTAGTAGAATACTGTAATATAGTTGTATTTGCATTCTTTTGAATATAATCTTGTACATCTATGCATGTTTAATAGAAGAAATATACTAGACTATGCCTAGCATTTCTTTTTATGTATGTTTTTCTCTATTTTGTGGATGGTTTTAAGGTTTTGTATCATTTCTAAACAAGTACATGTTGGACTAACTGCTAGTGTTCCCCTTCAAGATTCATGACATGGCTTAAGTGCCTCCTGTGTTCTATAAGTCTAATGGTTGTATCAGGCATTAACATGTCAATCTTTTGGTGCAATCACAACCCTAACTTGTAACAAGTGGTATTAGAGCTTGGTCATAGGTTAAAATCTCCTCGGGTAATGTTGAGGGGGGGATTGTTGGACTAACTACTAAAATTCCCCTTCGAGATTCGTGACATGGCTTAACCACCTCCTGTGTTCTATAAGTCTAGTGGTTGTATCAAAAATTAACAAGTCGATCTTTTGGTGAAATGACAACCCTAGCTTGTAAGAATACAACTATTATCTATTTCTTTCAAGATCTTATAATCTATTTTGTGTTATAAATGTTATTGGATCATGTTTGGTTACTCTTTTAATTCTTGAGGTCTAGGATTATACTATGTCATGTCTCTAAACAAGATTTTCTAAAGATCCTCGTTTTGGAAAGATAGTAGGGTGCTTCATCACAAGGGTTAATAAGAATTTCTCATAGGAATATATATACATATATACATGTGTGTGTGTGTGTGTGTGTATGAATGCCTTGACATGTGTCAATGATCTTTTTGCTGCTCTCTCTCTCTCTCTTCCCAACAATGAAGAGTCTGTGGTATCTTGCGATCATTTCTCGGGTCTAGCATCTCTTCTATAACTAAAAGGAGCTCAAAGGGTTTCAAAATATTAGGAACTTTACCTTAGTTTTTATTTAATTTTCTTCCCCCTTTTCTTCACATCGAGAGAAGAGTCATCTTCTATAAAACCATAAAGGTTATTTTACAGGGTATACTTTATCCCACCCATGTGAAACTTATAGACTTCCCTCATATAGGTGGGAGCCTAGATCTAGGATCAACAAGAAGCAAGAGGAATAGAGAAGCATCGAAAGTTGAGGGTGTAGGTGTATGCTATGAATAAAGTGCAAGAAGAACATTAACTAAACTAACATTAATAATCTATATCAAAACAACCATATATGAAAAAACAAAGAAAACAACCAAAGTGAGTGCAAACTAAGCATGAAATCCCAAATGCTTCCTTGATGTGTAGATAAGTCCAATGATGAGGTAGGTGTGCTCAAATGCTTATTCTCAATAAATGACAAGGAATGGATTCAAATGGATGAAGATGGTTTCAAATTATGGATGTGAGAATGAAATTTCACATTATAAGGGTGTATTTAATAAATTTGTTTATCAATGGAGCATTATAATTTTGCAATGGAAGATGGATGATTTGATAAGGGTAAAGAGTTAAATTTATAGGAAAATGGGTGAGGAAATGGATGGTCAAGATGCAATATGGAAGGATTGTTAAGAGTGTCTAGGATGGAAGGAGAGGGAAGCAAATAGATTATGCTTTCTCAAATGCATAGCCTTGTGACAGGTGTGACATGGAGAATGTGTGTGAAGGAATTAGGGTTTTGCAGGAAATGTGACCATTTTTGGGGTGTGAAGGGATTAGGGTTTTGGAGGAAATGTGACCATTTTTGGGGTTGTGAAGGGGACAAAGGAGTAAATAGGAGGATAAACATGTAAGAGATGTGCAAGAGGCATTTAAGGTTGACATTAATATATTTAGGTGGGAATTAGGTTTGGGTTAGGAATTCTCAATCCCCATGTTTAAAGTTAAGCAAATGATTAAAGGGTGATTAGGCTTAGGTAAAAGGGTAATAAGGAGGCAAGAGTGCTTGATAGAAAAATGCAAGTGGGAGGTCTAAGTAAATGGGTTTAGCATGGGTGAATGAGTTGGATTAGGTTGAACCAATGGGTTCAGGGTTAGGCTAAGGTTGAGGGTTGATTAATTGGATTATTTAATCAAAAGGAGGAAATTGAAATTAAATTAAATAGGTTTGTACAGTTATTCAGTTTAGTAGAAGAATATGGAGTTTATTAATAAATTAGACTATTGGTTGTCATTTGATTATTAATTGGACTATAGTCAACTAATTAGATTAGTTAACTAGGGGATAACATAAATTAATCAAATATTAAATACTTAATTAATAAGGCTTAGAAGATGACTAAATATAATTACTTAATTGTGTAATCAGATTTAGGTGTCTACATTTTTCCCCTCTTGGACATAGTGTCGGGACAACATTATTTTGAAGAAGTTTGAAAATAGATAATGTGAAGAAGATTTTTAAAGAAATAGAGTTGCTTTAGTCTCAAAATGAGAGAAGATATATTGGACTGGGTGATGCCCCTCTAAAGAGTTGGTTGAGAGAGAAAAAGAGGCTCAAGAGGATGCATAACAACTAAAAGAGGGTTAAAAGGGACTCATACTCTTCCTACATGAGTACAATAAAGGGGAATACCATTTGTACAACTTTGAGTTTGGGGATTGAGAAATGAGGGATTTGTGGGGGATAAATGTGGGGATTGGATTTTTAAATTGAACCCTTAGTGTAGTGATTGTGGGTTGAATGAGATTTTGAAAACTTTGGATTCTTTGGAATTGTAGGTTTTGTAGGATCATGATCGTAAGATTGATTTGATAGGATATTTGGATACGATTGTTTGGATTAGAGGATTCTATTTAGATCTTTTAGGATTTTGAAGAATAATTTCTTCTGTTTTTGTGAATGAGGGGATATAGTCCTTTGAAAATCGAGTGCGGGGTACCCTGGGATGGAGTACCACCATGTAGTTGAGCACTTAATTTGATATAGAAATGTAAGGGACCTTCCAAGTTTACCAAGAACATTAAGTCTTTGTTGTTGACATTGTACAGGACTGACTCAAAATAGACACACATTGATTACCCCAACATCACACATAAGTATAGAAGGATCAAAATTGGAATTGATACTAGGTAACCTGCAAACAAATGATATTTACCAAGTGCACCATGTAACCACAAGTGATCACACATTTGAATAGGCAAGGGCTATATTGATTTACTCAAAGGTAGAAAAAAGAAGCAAATGGATTGTGCTTTCTCAAATCCATAGCCTTGTGACAAGTGTGACAAGGAGAATACATGTGAAGGGATTAGGGTTTTGGAGGGAATGTGACCATTTTTGGGGTTGTGAAGGGGACAATTGAGTAATTAGGGGGATAAGCATGTAAGAGGTGTAAGAGGCATTTAAGGTTGACATTAATGCATTTAGGTGGGAATGTGATGGATGTCACACTAGGGAACTTAGGTTTGGGTTAGGAATTCTTAATCACTATGTTTAAAATTATGTAAATGATTAAAGGGTGATTAGGCTTAGGTTAAAAGGTAATTAGAAGACAAGTGGCTTTGTTAGATAAATCTAAGTGGGAGGTCTAAGTAAATGAGTTTAATTAGTTAATTAAATGGGTTTAGTATGGGCAAATGTGTTGGATTAGGCTGAACAAATGGGTTAAGGGTTAGGTTAAGGTTGAGGGTTGATTAATTGGATTATTTAATCAAAAGGAGGAAATTGAAATTGAATTAAATGGGTTTGTACAATTATTCAATTTAGTAGAAGAATAGGGATTTAATAAATAAATCAGACTATTGATTGTTATTTGATTATTAATTGGACTAAAGTTAATTAATTAGATTAGTTAACTAGGGGATGACATAAATTAATCAAATATTAAATACTTAATTAATGAGGCTTTAGAAGATGACTAAATACAATTACTTGATTATGTAATCAGATTTAGGTGTTTACATTTTGCCCCTCTTTAACATAGTGTTGGGACAACATTATTTCAAAGAAGTTTGAAAATAGACATGTGAAGAAGATTTTTAAAGAAATATAGTTTCTTTAGTCTCAAAATGAGAGAAGAGATATTGGACTAGGTGATGCCCCTTTGAAAAGGCAGTTGGGAGAGAAAATGAGACCTGATGACATCTTGAAAAGAAAGAAAACTGGGGCAAGAAAGAGGATGTAGAATGACTAAAAGAGGGTTAAAAAGGGTCTCATACCCTTGCTATGGGAGTATGGTAAAGGAAAAATTCATTTTTACAACTTTGTGTTAGGATTAACTTCAGATAGAAATAACAGTTATATGCAAATATAACCAATACTAGAAAATAGTAGATCAATAAAAGAGAATAGAAGACACCAAGATTTAATGTGGTTCACCCAATCTCTAGGCTACGTCCACCAACAACAAGTCCAATATTATTATTATCTAGTGATTACAACCTGATTACAATCTATATTCCCTTACAACTCAATACCGTCGCAAGAACCAATTTTCGCATCACACACTATGAAAATCCTTAACCCTACGCCTTTTTATACAAGCTTTTGCCACTTAAAAAATTAGGGCTAGAATAATTGAAAAATAGTAGGTGATGCCTTTTACAGTATAAGGTTATTTTTGGCTTCGGGGGTGCTACCCCTAAAAACCCCCATAGGGGCTTTCGCTGTCAACCCCACCCTATACTACGATAGGGAGCACATCTAGGGCACTGCCCTAGGACCCTACAGGGGCGCTGCCCCCAAACCCCCATACAAATAATCTGGAGGGAAACCATGCCAAATAAAGCTTTGTGTCTGATTAGGTTCCATATCATAACAATCTGCCACTTAGAGATTGATCAGACTTCACAACAATAACCTCTCATTTGGAGACTGATCATAGCATTGCTAAACCTATAGCTCCCACTGGAATATCAAACCACCCTGGACTCTACTGTTCTTTTATGTTGTTCAGTCTAGAAGACCAATTGAAGCTGAAGAGGAGTTCAACTTCTCCCTTGTCACTATCTTCGTAAACATATATGTTGGATTGTCACTTGTATGTATTTGCTCCAGCTTTAACTATCCATCATCCAAAAATTGATCGAATGAAATGTTACCACAACTGTATGTGTTTTGTCTTTGAATGCAAAGCTAAATACATTGCAAGATGAATGGCACTCTAGCTATCTGTGAACAAATAATCATCCCTTTGTGGGTGTCCCAATTCTTCCATGAAAAACTGAAGCCATATCATCTCCTTGGTTGCATCTATAGTGGCAACATACTCTGCCTTTGTAGTAGATAAAGCATTAATCTTCTATAACCTAGAAACCCATCTCGCTGCTGCTCCACCAATAGTAAATACGCAACCTATAGTACTCCATCTGGTATCAATATTCCTGCCAAATCCGAGTCAACATATCCTTGTAAATCAGTAGTAGAGCCCCCAAAATGTAAATACTTACTAGATGTTCCTCTTAAATATCTGAGAATCCATTTAATTGCATTCCAATGCTCAAGCCCTGGATGACTCATATACCTGCTAACAACTCCCACTGCATGTGCTATATCTGGCCTTGTACATACCATAACATATATCAAGCTTCCTACAGCTGAAGCATAAGGTACCTTGGACATATTATCCTCCTCTTTTTGTGTTTTTGAAAACATCTCCTTAGTCAACTGCAAATGACCAGGTAAAGGTGTGTTGACAATTTTAGCATTCTCCATAGAGAAACATTGCAACACCTTCTCAATATAATCAGCTTGAGATAAAGTCAATGTCCTATTCGTCCTATCTCTGCAAATATTCATACTATGAATTTGTCTTTTTGCCCCGAAATCCTTCATAGCAAATGCATGTGCTAACTGGCATTTAGCCCCTTAATATGATCCATATTAGACCTAGCTACAAACATATCATCAACATATAAACATAAAATAATGTAGCTTCTATCATCCAACCTCTTAAAAAAATTAACACAATGATTTGATTGACACCTATTGTATCCATGCTCATGCATAAACTTATCAAATTTCAGATACCATTGCTGAAGTGCTTATTTCAAGCCATACAAACTTTTCTTCAATCTGTACACTAAGTTCTTCTTTCCTTTCACCTCAAATCCTTGTGGCTGTGCTATATATATATCTTCATTTAAATCACCATAAAGGAAGGTTGTTTTAACATCAAGTTTCTCTAAATACAAATCTTCAGTAGCCGCAATACTTAAAATAGTGCAAATAGAAGTTATTTTAACAATAGGATCAAATATCTCATCAAAATCAATGTTTTTTTTTTCTGTGCAAATCCTTTACAACTAACCTGACTTTAAATATGTTCTTACCTCCACCCTCTTCTTTTAACCTATAAACCCACTTATTCTATAAAGTCCTTTCACCCACATGTAACTTGCATAAATCCCATTTCTTATTTTTCAGCAAAGAGTCTATTTATTTTTTTCATTGTAGACTCCCACTGAATCTTTGTATCCACTTGCATAGCTTCATCATAGCATTCAGGTTCACTAGCATCTGTTAGTAAAATAGAGTACAAAGAAGGAGAAAATCTTTCTGGAGGTCTACTTATCTTTGTTGACCAACTAATATTCACTAGGGTATGTGGTATTTGTTGTTGTGGTTGTTGCATATCATGATAAATTGTTGGAACATCATCTTTTAGAGTATCATCCAATACTACACAATCATCTTCTTTCTTCTCATGTTGCCGGAACAGATCTTTGTACAACACTTTCTCATTGAATATGACATCCCTGCTTCTTACAATTTTATGATTTTTAAAATTTCAAAGCCTATAACCAAATTTATTAATGCTATATTCATAAAATACACATTTCTTTGACTTAGCTTCTAGCTTGGTTCTCTTTTCAGAATCTATATGAGTGCTTCACAACCAAAGGTTTTGAGAAAAGAATAACTTACCTTCTTACCAGTCCATGCTTCCTCTAGAATACCAACACCCAAAGGAGTAGAGAGACCTCTATTAATCAAATATACAGTAGTATTGACAGCCTCCGCCCACATGTTTAAGGGCAACCCTACATGCAACCTCATGCTTCTTGCATGTTCCATTATAGTCCTGTTCATGCGTTCAGCCACTCCATTTTCTTATGGAGTCCTTGGAACAATTTTTTGTCTACAAATACCATTAGTGGAGAAATAATCTTCAAATCCATGACTGTAATACTCACCACCTTTATTAGATTTGGTGCATTTTAATTTCTTTCCAGTCTCATTTTCAACCAAGCATTTCCATTTCTTAAAAGTTTGAAATACATTAGATTTATGTCTAAGAAAATAAACACATATTTTTCTAGTTGCATCATTAATAAATGTAACATAATAATGAGAGCCACCAAGGGAAGATATTTGAGCCGGTCCTCATACATCTGTATGCACAAGCTCTAATTTCTGACTTTTATTTTCCTTCCCAATCTTCACAAAACTCACTCTCTTTTGTTTTCCATACACAAAACTTTCATAAAAATCCATATTAACACATTTCAGACTTGATAAAACTTTCTTTGAATGAATTACTTTTATACCTTTCTCACTCATGTGCCCAAGTATGTTGTGCCACAGTGCTATATCAGAATCTACTATAGCTATTTGTTCTTCCTACTTAATTGCAACAACTATTTTTGAATATTCATTTTTCTCTAAAACAATCAAATTAGAAAGAACAATATGACCTGTACAAATATATAAGGTGCGTACTCTCACACCTTTTGCTACTACAAGGGAACCTTTTGAAACCGTTCAATTTTTATGATTAAAAGTAATGACACAAGCCTCATCACCGAGTTGCTTTGCTAAAATTAAATTCCTACTTAGCCTTGGAACATGTCTTACCTCATGTAGTAGCCAATGATTCCCATTCTGCAACTTAATCTTAACTTTTCTCTTTCCAACAATCTGATAGGGTTCATTATCCCCCAAATAAACAAATCCCAAAATCCCCTTGGACATAACCAATAAAATAACCTCTATGAGGTGTATAATGAAATGAAGCACCAGAATCTAAAACCCATGAATCATTAACACTTTCTAAAGACAGAAGCAAAGCATCCTCTTCGGATTTGTTACTTACCACATTTGCCTCCTTGCTCCCTTCTAGTTTATCCCCATTGTTCTTTTGAGTTTAGCAATCTTTCTTTTTATGCGCTGGTTTACCACAGTACCAACAATCTTGCGGTCCTCTGAATTGAGACCTCTTCCCCTTTGACTTTCCTCTTGATTTCCCTCGATTTTCATAATTATTTCCTCTCTCAGTCATTCTGCCTCTGCTTTATGTGTTCAAAACACTTCTTGATGTAGATCCACTTAAGGATTTCCTACAAGTTTCCTCACTCAAAATAACACTGATCACATCATCATATTTTAGGGTATTAGATCCAGAAATTTAATTACTCACAGCCACCACCAAGCCATTCCAACTTTCAGGAAAATAACACAAAATCAAGAGAGCACTAATTTCTTCATTAAAATTAACACCCATAGAAGATAACTAACTAGTAATAGTATTAAACTCATTTAAATGATCTACAACAAATCTTGCTTTTGCCATTTTCATATTAAATAAATGCTTCATGAGAAATACTTTATTTGAAGCAGAGGGCTTTTCATACAATTTCGCTAGGGTTTCCATCAACTCTTCCGTCGTCTTCGCTTTTGTAATGTTAAATCTCATCGATGGTGCCAGGCATAACCAAATACTTCCAAGTGCCTTCCTATCTAAAATCTCTTAGTCCTCATTTATCATAGTTCCCTAGTTTTTAATTTTTCCTCTTAACGACTTCCATAAATCCTTTTGATAGAGATAGTCCTCCATTTGCATCTTCCATAACTGAAAGCTCTACCCATTAAACTTGTCAACCCTCAATTTACCCTCGTCTACCATCACTCCCACTAAATCATGAGACTCCCACTCAACCATGAGACCTTCCTGCAAAGGATCACTAAAAAAAATGACGATGGTCTGGATAAAAAAATGACAATGGCTTAAAAAAAAATCACTAATACATTTGACCCCATTTTTAGACCAAAATTTTCGACCATCTATTAAAATGTTTTAGAGTGGTCATAATATGTAAGAAAAAAATCTTTTCTTAAAATTCCATGCCCAAATTGATCAAAATTTTGACCAACACAGGCTTCATCATGTCAAAATGAAAAAAGTCGTTCATTGTTATGCTGCAATTTGACCGCGCGCAGGAGCTGCATGCTGGTTGAATACACAAGCACAAGTGCGGGAATTGAGAATTATGGGTTTTGTGCCAACTCCCATGGCTTCAGAGCTTAAACTGGTAAATGTTTCTATATATCCCCAATTTTATTTTGCTGTGCACTGAATTTAGTTCTGTATTAGGGTGCTGGATACATGGTAGTTTAGGAAGCGATCTCTTTTTTAGTAGTGTTTGATGGAGAAAGCGTGGGTATGGAGTTTTGATGCTAAATCTGTCCCTAGAACGATCTCATTAGCATTCCCAAAACTAGGCCTTGAATCGTCTTTTTGAAGTCAATTTTTATGGCTTCATTAAGGTTGTTTTATGGTGCAATTGAGGGTTTAGAGTGTAGCAAACTCTTGGTTTTATGATCTAGGCTTACTTTTCTCTAACATACTCTAAGACTACTACTAATTTTGACAATGTAGATTACAAGTTAGTGAGTTTTTAGAGGATATTCTTCAGTTGTTTTACCAGTTTGAGAGTACATATATGTTGCTTTTGTAACTAAATTCTTTAGCAAAAGGGCTTGTGTACATGCATTGGGTTTTGGGGTTTATGCGTTTAGGGTGTTATAGGGTCAGTGTTTAGTGTTTTGTAGCTTTACTCAATGAAATTCATTTTGTAATTATTATCTTCAACAGAATCATTTTGAAGTTTGGTCATTAAGGTTTATGCATTTGCCGTATTCAGTTAGTTTTTTCTTCAAATTTAGGGTTTTAGGTTGTTCTTAGATTGGGTTTTGAAAATATGTTTTGTTTTCTAGTGTGTATTTACACACTTACCTTGTTTTTGATCCAGTGATAAGAATTTCTACATTATTGAGATCAGTTAGGGTTGCAACCCTTATTAATTTGGCTAAGTTGTTTTTCATCTTCCTTCATTTAAGTAGGTGATTTTTGTGTTTGGTTTAGGGATTGTTCATGATGTTGGGTTCTTGGTAATTATCATGCAATGCATGGGTTTTATTATTGCTCACTTTTGACAGATAGAATTTCCCCTAAAAGGAAGTATAGCTGAATGTTTTTAAAGAAGCTAGGCATTTGGCTTATTGAATTTTAGCATTATTAAATTATTTACGATTTCTCAACTTTTAAAATTTTGAATCATTTATATATATAATGTTCAGACATTTTTTCAGGTTTGTATAGCTTCAATAAATTATTTCTGGTTTTAGAAATTAAGCTGTTATGTTTGTTAAGAATTGTGCATTTCTTTTTGTTCATTTTTGCTAGGAATATATAAGTTATTTATAAGTACTACGATTTGGGGTTTATCAAATATGTGACATTCAAGTTCATGGGTGTGTGGTTTTAGCACCCCTTCAGGTACATGCTTCATCTTGGTTTCTCTAAATTATTGTGGGTGAGGCAGTACACAGCTTGTGGAAAGATTTAAACTTTGTTTTTACTAGTAAATGATGGGCCTATTTGCAATTATCATTTTGAGTTTAATTTCAATAGACAACAGGCAAATTGCTTATTTTCATTTTGTTTGCCAGCTTTACATACATTAAATTTGAGGTTTTTGGCAAGGATTCCCCCTTCATCTATTTCTTTATATGTTTTGTGGTGTAGATGATTGAACTTGCAGAAACACTACCTCTATTTGTGATGCTTCAAATGCTCAAGGACAAGGAATTAAAGAAGCTTGCATTTTCTCACATTGTCCAATACATACGACGCATGAATCTTAAGCATAAAAATGATTTTAAGAATCGCGCATTGCAAAGTATTCTTTTCAAACTTTTGCAGGTGAGATCCAAAGTCCTGTATATTGTTTTTCCTACATGAAATACTTGTGACTATAGTTGTAGGAAAATATGAATATCAGTTGTGTATCTTTTAGTAGCATTCCTTATCATCTCTTCAGTCTCAAGGCTTAGGTTTTGAAGATGATTTTATGGTACTTTGTGGGTTGCTCTTAGCACGTGTAAACAATCTTCCTTGCTATAGGAAGAGCATGAATCAAAGGCAAAGAGCGCTCTTGTAGTTCTGTGTGATCTTCATCGTCACAAGGTGTGGTTTTATGAGAGGACTGGAGATGCTATATGTATTGCATGTTTCCATAAATCTTCAAAGTATGTTTGTTGTTTTTAAGAGCATCATTTATTCACTACGAGTTTAGTCTTCTGATTAGCTTGTGCTATTTTGAGTCTAATTGGTGTACTGAATGACATGCAGGATAATGATAGCCGCAATTTATTTTATACTTGACTATGAACATAATGTTGAAGATAACGAGGATGAAGACTCAAGTGGTGATGAAGATATTGCTAAGCAGAAACCTCAAGCGATTCTAAGCAGAGAAGCAGTCTATAAGGTTTGTTATTCTTATCTCTGACTACCAATTTTTTTTGAGTTTCATGTTGATGTTTTTTATGCATGAAACTATAAAAAGGGTTCAAACCTTTCGAGTTTAGGGCTTCTATGCCAAATTCAATTCATGGGTTAGTTTTAGCCACAGAGTGATTTGCAAATCTCAAGACCAATGCTTACAGAAATTGCAAAACCATTTATTTTTACTGTACTTCTTTATTAATAATGAAATGACAGCCATTAATGAATAAATTATTATGCGTGCTGCATATAAATAAAGTGTTGCAACATGATATAATGTTTGAGTTGTAAAACACCAATATTGAATGGAAGATCTAGTTGGTAAAGGCAACTACTGTACTACTTGAGTATATTTCTTATTGAAAGGATGATTTGACTTACAATTGCTCTCCTTCAAATTTTGATGGGAGAGTACAAACACATTTGTCCTCCTTTAATTCTAAGTGGAGAATGTACAACACATGGTATTCCTTTCTTCCATGCTTAATAGTTAATACATATAGATTTTCAAACTTGTAAGAAATGAAGCATCATTTGCTAGCTTGCATTTCCTTTTTGCAAATGGAAGAGACACACTGCATGTTTTCTCTTCCCTCATCTGACTTTTCACCTCCTCTAGAAGGAATGATTAGAATACCATGTCTCTGTTCTCTTGTTAAGTGACAAAATTGATAAGACAAAGTGGGATGCCCACCTCGGAATGTTCACATTCATACATGTCTTTATGATCCATGGAACTCGTACCTTCCTTGTAGAAGGAGCTATACCTCCCACAAAAGTTGATATTCAGGTTACATGAAATTCTCCCATTTGTAAGAACATTGTGTGTATCTTGTTCTGCTGAAACTCCTTGTTTCACTCAAAGCTCGCTACAATTTTCTTCCTAATTGCTTACAACAAATGGTACAATTTCTATCACATGCTACAATGAATTACATTGATGGAATAACATTATACATGCTAACAACACTCAAATCACCTGTTCTTGATGTTGTCCATTTCTGAGATCTGTGTGTACCATCTTCTGCTAAAAGTACTATTCACTGTGATGCTCCAAGCATCGTATTTCATTTGTACTTGCTTACAAAAAATGGTACAATTCTATTCTCTTGCTAAATAAATTACATTGATGGAATAACAATATACATGCTTGGGAGACTTAAGTGTAATGTCCCCTATTAGGGTTGGACATGAACATTACACAATTGAGTCAATTTAATGTTACAGGCTTCTCAAAAATTTGTGTTTATGAGTAGAAATTACCCTTCCAACATACCCAACGTTATTGATATTTGATTCTTGGATTGAAGAGTCTAAATGTTATCCAAGTTGCCTAGATACTAGCTAAGGACTCACTCAAAGTTTATTGGTAGTTTCAAGAGCAAATGCGCAAAAGACTAGATCTATACACTGCCTATAATTGTCAGGCAGGAAGAATTGGCAAAGATACATTTATAAGGAGGGTGAGGACAGTTGCCACTAATAAGTTGCTGATTGAAGTTATTCAAAACTTAAAAGAGCAGGTATTTTAGTTTTAAGCATAATTTGATATGGGTTTATTGGTTGCATTGAGTTATTCTCCTTGAAATCTTGTGGAAGTTGATTAAAAGGGATGTTGGATTTGTTTCTTGTCTAGGTTGAAGACCCTGTGAAATTGTCTGTACGTAAATACAATAAATAACTGGTGATTGAACATAATTGTCTGTACATAAATACACTAAATAACTGGTGATTGAACATAATTGTCCATGTCTTGGCACACTATTGCATAAAGTTAAGATGCTTTTCATTTAGTGTTGTTTGCAACTTTGTACATGGTTATTGTGATTTACTTACCATCAGTAATGTCTGTCTGTTTATTGCTTTCGACTAGGTCTGTTTGCAGTTTTAGATGATTGGATCATTTTAAATGTATAATTTCCTGCAACAGGAATCTTGATATATATAAAAAGAGTTTTCTTTATCATTACTGGCATTTCATTTTGATTTCTTGGTTTCTAACTTTTATTCTTTGGTGTCTTGGCCCGGTCTGCCTCTATTTCTCATGGTTGATATACTGATTGTTGTTGACTCCAAACTGTGTTTCAAATTTCCTCAAGGTTAATCTATATGCAATGACCAGTATCTGATTATTTGTTCTTACATTCTTTCTACTTGTGTTAGTCTACTTGTATGAAATTTTCTTTTATCTTCTACCAATTTATTGCTCTGTTGTTGGCCCTTAATGTAATAGAGAAATTTTCTATATGCCATTTTATATATTTATGTATTTCAAATAAACATTTTCCATTATAAAAGTATTCTACGTTGGACATTACTAGCTAGAGATTAAGGGTGGTGTTCTGTGATGCTGAGAGAAAATTTGAAAACTCATATCATATCCTTTTAGGAACTGGGTATCACAAATGAACAGGTCTTCATAATGTACAGAAAAACTAGTATCTCGTCTCTCCAATTTTTATTTATTTATCCTTTTCTTCCTTGAATTCTTATTGTGACTGTTAAGAAGTTGTGTGCTTTAGTAACTATGAATGTAGAAAAATGTTTTTTTGATGATGCTCTGGAGACATTTGTCAAATACGTCTTTATCACTGCATCTAGCTTGCAGAGAATGTGTAAGGACCAACCTTTTGTAGCTGGTGTTGGAGTTCTTTAAAACTGACTGCTAGAAACTATTTAGCTTTCCTAATTATGGTCTCAATTTTCTGATATTTTTAGTGTTGCCTTCAGAATTGTAATATCTATGGTTATAGACACATCTTCAAATTAAATCTGTATGTCTGATTGCAGCTTCCTCTTGTTGGGTTTATTCAGTTATGGTTGTGGAACAATTTTTTTTTTCATGGAAGTTTAACTGCTTGATAGGGATTGAACTTTATACACATTGTATGACAAGTACCAGGTTTAGCTACTAGGCCAATCCACTGTTTGTAATATGGTAACATTGGACGTGTATTGTATGTACAGCTTAGTTGCTAAGATTGATAGCATGCTTTTTTTGAGATCTCTTCTGATGTAAGTAATGGAGCGTAACTTATTTTTGGATCTAATGCAGGTTGACAAAGAAAACGGTGTTCCTCAATTGCTTCTTGATTCAAAGAGAATGAACATGGACAGTCAATCTACCTTATTTGTGGGTCAGGTACCAAAATAAATTTGTATAAAGAAGTAAATGATCTACAGTGAATCCTCAATATGTTTAATAAACAAGGTTATTGTGAGTAGATTTTGCACAGAAGATTTCATGAATGATCTATATACAATTTTTACTATAATCTTGCTTGAAACATATATAAAAGAGAATGCTACTTGTTTGAAGTATATCTATAGTTTTTTCAGATTTATGTTGGCAACCATTTGCTATATGTAACCAATTGATGTTGAACTAAAGTTGACACGCTTCTATATTGTTTATTCCACCTGACATAATGTCATAAAATTGACAATCAGTTTACCTTATTTACAAGTCAGTTGCCAAGATACAAATCCATGTTAATGCTAAAAAATTTAGTAAATGGGTTAATGCAAACAGATTTTGCATGGAGGATTTCATGAATGATCCATGCATTGTCTTGAGTTGTTATGTCTTGTTTGAAATATATGAAAGGGGTGCTTGTTATTTGAAATATAATCACAGTTTGTTTTTCAGCAATGAAACTCTTTTATACTATTTTGAAAATAGTTTTGCGTTAGCATGCCATATGTGTAATGAACTCCTTTGTTTGAACTGAAGTGATCTCATACTCTGATTTTCCTTGCAGAGAAGTTCAGTATTATGAGTATATTTTGAGGATTCACCTATAGTGATCTCATACTCTGATTTTCCTTGTAGAGAAGTTCAATATTATGAGTGTATTTTGAAATATTATTTAATCTAGTTTTCTAGTTTTTGGAAATACATTTGATTTCAATTTTTATTCCATTGTAGCAAGAAAATTTACTTTATTGCATACTTTGTTTAGATCGGTGGTAATAAGTTTTTATTAATAATAAAATTCTGACAAAACACAAAGGGAAACCGGGCACCTTTTCCATATGGCTACTTACCCTCCGCACCCTTCAGAACTAAGCCTTACTGCCAATACAATTGAATATCCCATATTCTATAAAATTTGGAAATATAGGAGGAAGTTTACCAGAAACTGCAGACATAAACATCTAAAAAGCTCTATTCTCATTCCATACCAAAACAAACATTTTCTGGCCGTTGGAGAATATATAGGTTCAATTGAAGAAGCATAGATTGCACAGGAAGGCATTGAAGAATCGAGACCCCACTATAGTTTCTATTGGTATTAAATCATTTTTCTAAGCTTACTGCACTGAACTGAGGATATTCAAATGAACTCAAAATCTTTGTTGTTGTCATGTGTCCGAATGGAATGTATTATCTATATAGTTTTCTTCTCAATTAAATAAATTAAATATCCATGCAGGATGACAAAGCCAGAGTTATCCAGATGTTACTGTTCGTAGCAGGTCTTAACACCCTTTTACAATCGTACTTTGGGACTAAGCTTCCTGTTGTTATAGGAGGATCCTATGCTTTCATTCTTCCAACTGTTTCCATTGTTCGTTCTAGCAAATTTAAAAAAATAACAGACCCACATGATGGAGTAAGGAAATTGGTACATTGAGTATTCTTCAAACTTGATTTGGAAACATATATGGTTTATTACTCTTTGCTAACCCGTGAATCCTTGTCTGAAGAGATTTATGCATTCAATGTGAGGAGTGCAGGCTGCACTCATTGTTGCATCCAGTTTACAAATTATTGTTGGATTCAGTGGTCTCTGGGCCATTGTTGCTAGGTCTGTTTATTTTCTGCATCTTATCTAATCCATAGGCTACAAAATTGTTTTAGATTTCGTCACTGTACAGTCTCTAAGGCTTGGCATTATTATGTTGATGGTCTTGCTCTTCTCAGGTTTCTGAGTCTGCTTCTGCAGTTCCTCTAATAACTCTTGTGGGGCTTGGCCTCTGTGAACTTGGCTTCCCTGGGGGATGTATATGAGACCCATTTCCCTAGACCCCGCTTGCTTAATCAAATGTCTAATTATCCTAGATTAATGACATCTTGCTTATAATAGTTTTGCTTGAATGAGTACTTTTTGAACAGAATGCTAATTTGTTTCAGTGACTCTTAATTCATACAATTCTTAATTCAGGATCATTGATGGGTTATGGTTGTGAACACCCAAATCCTGGAGAGTTGTGCGGTGCATCGTAATATGACTTTGTCACTTGGATATTAATCTAACTTGGTGTTTGTGCACACCTTTCAAGTTTACAATTTAAATTCGAGGCAGTAGAGCTAATTTGTAAATAATTTTCATGCAATGAAACTGGGGGAGCAAGAAATGGATGCTCGCTTTGGCTTTTAGTGATACTAATTAAGCTTGAATTTGGAGAGCATCTTATTGAAATATTTTATTAGTAGAATATTTAGAGAACTCTAAGCCAATTAATTATTGGGCTATTGAACTTGTAAATCTCCTTATTCATGCCAGTTGGGATTTTTCACTAGATGAACTTGATCTATGGTTTTCAAGATTTTGAATCCTGTCTTTGTTTAAATTTCTACATTCAAAATACGAACTTGGCCTGACCTATATGTAGCACATCAATTTTTTCAGATTTCTTTGTTATTAAGACCTTTCTTTGGAAGTTATGGTTTTACAAAGTGTTTTATACATTTGTATTTGTAGGGCATGAATGGTTAACTTCTTTTTTAATTCAGTACAACCATGTTGAATTGCATGATTTTATTTATGTTAACACTTCCATATGTTGAAGTCAGATTAAGTCTCTTGTTCATTTTATAATGTTATTTGCAGGTGGCTAAATGCATAGAGATAGGACTTCCACAGCTTATCACATTGGTCTTTTTTTCACAGGTAAAACCATCAGAATTTTGAATGAGACTATTAAATATGTCAGTTTATCATTTTTTAATTTTGAACTAGTAGCTTCTAGTTTGAAAACTCATACACAATCTAAACCAGGAGCTACTAATTCAAAAGATTACATATATTATTTTAAAATTTGCAAAATGAGCATTTATTTTGGTTGGGGTCCTGAAAACATTCTTACCTCTTCAAGAGATTGGGTCTTTAGGTTCAAATTTAAAGATTTATAGGTTTGATTTTATGCTTCTAGTATTGAGAGTATACATGGTGTTTTAACCTTGTACTTGGGTCTATAGATAATGTTTTGCAGTTGGAAAAAATTATGGTATTTGCTTGAGGTATAGTAGGCACATTAACTAATTGAATCCCTTTTCTATCATTTCAGTATGCTCAACATATCAAGCCTAAAAAGAAACCTATTTTTGAGCACTTTGTTGTCATCATTGCTGTCGCAATTGTCTGGCTTTATGCTTATTTTCCATAGTAGGTGGAGCATACAAGCATAGCCCTCAAAAAACCCAACTTCATTGCAAGACAAACAGTTCTGGATTGGTTACACATGCCCCCATGGTATAGACTACTTACAAATTTCTCATGTTAAATCACATTTTTGAAAACAGTTTTCACTCATTCTTGTTATTCTGCAGGATAAGGATTCCCTATCCATTCCAATGGAGAGCGCCCATATTTGATGCCGGACAAGCATTTGCAATGATAGCTGCTGCTTTTGTCTCACTCGTTGAGGTTAGCTTGTCAAATTCCAAATTCCAATCTTCATATTTAATTGTTTTTGTAGTTGCTGACTACTTTGTTAATTATCCATATGCTGCAAAGTGTATTGATTGTTGTGCTTTGAATTGGCAGTCTAGTGGTGCATTTTATGCTGTGTCAAGGTACACAAGTGCCACAGCTCCTCCTCCATCTATCCTAAGCCGAGGTATAGGTTGGCAGGTGAGGAGTGGACTTTTTCTTCTTTACTTCTCTCATTCCTCTTTTCCTTGTGTTTGGACATTAGCATTATTAGAGGAAGGTTAGGGAGGAGATCTAATAGGTATTTTTTGCAGGGAATTGGAATCTTGTTGGATGGGATGTTTGGAACTCTAAATGGGTCCACTGTATCAGTGTAAGAAGCTTGGCACTTTCAATTGCTCTTTGGCCCTCATGAAAAAGGACTAATTCAGAACTCTAAATTGTGTGTTTTCTACATGCAGTGAGAATGCTGGTCTTTTGGCATTGACACGAGTTGGAAGTCGTAAGGCGATATAGATAGCAACAGGATTTATGATATTCTTCTCTATTCTTGGTGATAATCATCTTCAGCTGTGCTCTCTATTCTCTATAGTATTTGGATATTATATTTTTAACCTGATAATTTACAGAGCTGATTTTGTGCTTTTGTCATTATAGGCAAATTTGGAGCAATCTTTGCCTCCATTCCAATATCTATTGTTGCTGCTTTATATTGCCTTTTCTTTGCTTATGTTGGTATGTATGAGCAACACATATTTCCATTATGCTGCAATGTCAGTCAAGTTTCAACTATTTACTCATTTCACTATCTTGGTTTTTGCAATTTATGAGAAAGCCTTGGATAAGCTTATGATTAGTTTGCAAAAATTAATACTTGTAGTCGAAAAACCAGTCCATGTTTTCTGAGTTTTTGTGATTTTGATGAGCAACTGCTAGAGGGGTTAGCTTTCTCCAATATTGCAATCTAAATAGTTTCAGGACAATTTTTATCCTGGGTTTCTCTTTTTTTTTGGGCTTATCTGTACCTCAGTATTTCAATGAGTTCACAGTTGCTTCTGGGCATGGTTCAGTCCACACTAGATCCCGATGGGTAGGATTTCTATTCCTCTTTCCGAGGAGCTAGAGAAAGTTGGTATCACATTTTTTTTGTGACATTGAGTTGAACTATGACATTTTGGAACTAAATTGTTTTTCTAACTGGATTATCTTGCAGTTCAACAACATTCTGAATGTGATTTTCTCATCACCAGTAACAGCTGCTGGATTTGTAGCAATAGTACTAGATAACACTTTGCATGTACATGAGAGTTCAACAAGGAAAGATTGGGGTTGGCATTGGTGGAAGAAGTCACGTAAATTCAAAACTAACCCCAGAAGTGAAGAATTTTGTGCTCTTCCTTTTAGACTATATAAGTTTTTCTATATGAAGAATCAACTCTATTATGTTAAGGTTGGGAATACCTCTAGTATGGGCAGGCAGGCAAATAATAATTTTGAATTCATTGGATATAATTTCATAGTAAGAAAGCCTTAAGTGTTAATATTTTACTACTTTTCCCCATATAGGGCAAAGTTTTGAGAACTGCCTTAAATAAGTCTATGCCCTGGTCAATAATCATTTAGATCTTTTCGATGGCATGTGCTTCATACACAGCAAAATAGAGTTGTGAATAGACAGGATGCTTTACAGAGTATTTTTAGATGTCATCTTGATTCAAATCTCTCAAGATGCACATGTTGTGCACAACTAGCTTAATTTGGAAAGTGTAATTATAAAGCTACAATGGTAAATCTTTAATTGTTCATGCTTTTGATATAACTGAACCAATGAGCATTTATTTTGGAACCCTCCTGAAAGAGGGATCAATTCAATTTTCCGAATCTCTCCTTTTCTTAGATAGAGGAGTGCAGTAAAAACTATCGTATTTTTTACTAGAAAGTAAAAATTGCGACAACTTTAACTTATTTTTAATATTTACCCGCTTTTTGTTTTAGATTACGGTAAAAGTAGGTTTTGAAGGGACCCCGAAACCCTTTAACAAAAAATAGAAAGATAAAGCAATACAACCCAACTAGGAAAAAACCTGCAACAAAATGAAGAACATTATCAAAATCAGGTTTTACAGGGACCTGAAACCACTAGAAAAGTCCAAAAACAAACTAACCCAGGTTTTACAGGGACCTGGAACCACAAACAGTCTAAACTATATAAAAAAACCAGAAACCAAGACTAGAGTCCCTAACCAGCGACCAAAACCAGACAGGCACCAAACTAGAGAACCCACCCCAATGCACTATTGCAGCTCCAGGATCAATTTAGCTGCTTCCTTACCAATAGCAGCAGTCTCTTGAATGGAAACAACATCCATAGTAACAGCAGCTTTCATAGCACTCTTCCTCGAGCTTTGCCTAGTTCTTTTGCTCGGACCCTCAGCCGAAATGATATCTTCATTCGCCCTTTTGCCCAGGCTAGCAGTGGCTGCCCAAATACTCGAGGTGACCTGTTCCATCTTAGTGCTACTCTCCTTGATTAACATTGTGAGGTTCTGCTCATAGTTTTAAAGTTTGTTAGGGATGTCTCCCATCTGTCCTTCCATATGACTAAGTTTAGCATTGATAGTATCCAGGTTATGTTGCAGAATTTCCACCTTTTTCTTCAAACCCATTATTTCATTGTAGATCCAGGAATCAACCTTGAGACTGGTGTCAGCTTTCTCCTTAGCAGAATGCAGGAAGGTAAGCACGGTATCCCTCTGCATATCGTCACAATCATCTTCAACAGTCTCGTGAGGGGGGGAGCAGACATTTATATCCTCCATTTCCGTTTGATCCTCCTTTCGACCCTCGGCATAGTCCTCAGGATGAGCAGAGTCCTTCCTTTTTTCTTCCTCTATCCCCTTAACAGGAGAAGCAGTAATAGCCGTATGGTCCTCCTTATTCTTCTCAACAGGATTCCCAACAGTGTTATCTTCCACTTTATTACCCCCACTAGAAATAACCTAGTTGCCCTCATTATTAGATTTACTTTGTTCAAAGTTACCTTCACTATTATTTTCCTCTTTTCCTTTTTCATTATTATCTTCAGTCTCCGGATACCCGTCCAAATTAGAACTTAACTCTCCAGTTTCAGTATCATCCTCATCCTCAGGTTTCAAATTCTCATAGCTTTCCGAATTATCAGTCTCAGACTCCTCATCCTCAAGAACTTGAGAGGCAGAGGGTTTCAAATTCAGGGCATTTTCTTTACCTTTAAGAGAGTCACCCTTCTTACTCTTAATGGGTTCTTTCTTCTTGTCCTTAGAGGGAGTAGAGGCAATGCACTTATTTTTACAATATCCCTCAATAAGAAGGATCAGACCTTCATGAAGAATGGGTCTGGATTCCTTTTTCTTATGGGCTTCTAAACTATTAAGTAAAGAAAACCGCAAAAAGAAGGGGAAAGATATTCTATCTTTATATTTGAAATGATTTAAAAAAACAAAATGACATTTATGAACTCTTTTATTTCTTCCATCAAGTATGAAATACTCACAGATGTAGCAGAGAACATCCCTCTAGATCTCCTTTGTCTTTTACCCGCTTTTTGTTCAAAAAAATAATCTTTGCAATATTCTTGGCTGTTGGAATGGTACTGAACATTTTTTAGATCACGTAGTGATAAATTTACTTGTAGTGTAGTCTTTTCTTCTAGAATCCATTCATGTAAAGAGTAATTGTTTTTTTTTAAAATTGATTTTGGCTTATAGACGAGGGAGTTGGTTTGTCCCATCATCAATAACAATATGTTTTGAATATATTATTGTTAAGGTCCTAAAGTTGTATTGGTTGCTTGTGAGTTTATCATTTGTGAATGCATGTTATAACTATTTTGGTGGTGCAAAGTTAATTGTATAAAACAGTACATGGCTTGCAAAGAGACCACATTTCTTTGAGGCATTCTATAAAACAATTCACATGCCTTGCCTATAATTTGACATTTTGCATGCATCTTGCACTCTCATCCTGATGATGGATTACAGAGAGTGATTTGAAACGATGATGCTAAAAAACACACACAATCAAATCCAAAACGAACTTGCATATGGATTACAGAGAGTGATCTGAAACGATGATGCTAAAAAACACACACAATCAAATCCAAAACGAACTTGTATTATAATCAGATCAGTTTCCACAATCCATTTGTAATGCAAGTTCATTTTGGATTTGATTGTGTGTGTTTTTTAGCATCATCGTTTCAATCACTCTCTGTAATCCATCATCAGGATGAGAGTGTAGGATGCATGCAAAATGTCAAATATAACAATATCATATTTCCACAATCCATTTGTAATGCAAGTTCATTTTGGATTTGATTGTGCGTGTTTTTTAGCATCATCGTTTTAGATCACTCTCTGTAATCCATCATCAGGATGAGAGTGCAGGATGCATACAAAATGTCAAATCATAGGCAAGGCATGTGAATTGTTTTATAGAATGCCTCAAAAAAAATTTCAACCAAGCATTGGTCGAAATTTTGACCAATGCTTGGAAGTTTTCAACCAAGCATTGGTTGACATTTCAACCAATGCTTGGAAGTTTTTTGCCACGTATTGGTTGAAATTTTGACCAATGCCTGGTAGTTTTCGACCAATACCTGGTAGAAATTACACCAAGGCTTTGGAAAGTTTTCGACCAATTGATTGGTCAAAATTTCGACCAACAAGTAAGTTGGTCGAAGTTTTGATGAGAAAAACTTCGACCAACTTGGGTCGAAATTTTGACCAATATTGGTTGAAAAATGAGGTCAAATGTACTAGTGCCACTTCTTTCATTCCTTTCAAAAATTCCTTGATCCATACTATGTTAGAACAATTAACCGTTGCAGCTACATCTTCAGCTTCTATTGTAGATTGAGAAATACAATTTTACTTCTTGCTTGTCCATAAAACTGGTCTCTTTCTTATAATGAAAGCTCCACTACTTGTACTCTTTTTGTCATCAACATTTCTAGTCCAATCTGCACCAGTATACGCTTTTAGCTCAAACTTGTCATTCTTCCTATAATACAATTCACAATCCTTTGTTCCTTTCAAATATCTCATTATTCTTTTCACAACCATCATATGATTCTACTTAGGATCTGCAGAAAATCTAGCAACAATCCCGACTGCTAGTGCAATATATGGTCTCCTATGAATAATAGATTACAACTTTCCACTCATTAATCTATATAGAATTTGATTCACATCAACAAAATCATTATTTTTTGAAAGTTTATGTCCAGTAGCCATGGGTGTTCCAATTGGTCTTGAGTCTTCCATACCAAAAAAATTCAATATCTCCTTAATATATTTTGATTGTGTAATGTAGATACATTTCTTCATTTGATACACTTACAAGACAACAAAGAATTTGATCTCTCCAAACATAAACATCTCAAACTCTTGCCACATTTGATCGGCAAAAGATTTACATAATGCATCCTTTCCTCCAAATATTTTATCATCAACAAATATCTCAGCTAGTATTATCTCTTTGTTAGAATTAGTCTTTAAGTATAGATTTCCATTATCATTTGTCTTTGTAAAACTAATATTTTCCAAATATGTGTGTAACCTTTCATACCAAGCTCTAGGGGCTTATTTCAATCCATACAAATCTTTGTGCAACTTACATACCATACCACTTTTGTTTGGATCGAAAAATCCTTCAAGTTGTTCAATATAGACTTCTTCTAGAATTCCATGTAGAAATGTAGACTTGACATCCATTTGGTATACTTTGAATCCTTTGTAAGTAACATATGCAAGTAGAGTTTTCACTCCTTCCAATCTTGCAACAGGGGAAAAAGTCTCCCTGTAGTCAATAATGTCTTCTTGTGCATATCCCTTACAAAATAACCTTGCTTTATTTCTTGTGACTTCACCTTTCTCATTCAACTTGTTTTTGAATTCCCACTTTGTTCTAATAATATTCTTGTCCTTTGGTCTAGGTACCAGTGATTGGGTTTTGTTCTTCTCTATCTTCTCAATCTCTTAATTTGTTGCTTGAATCCAGTGTTCATTATCCAAAGCATCCTTCACTGATTTGGGATCAAATTCACTTGGTAAGCATGTATCACTCCTCATTGAATCTTTGTCTCCAATGATTTGATCAGGTGCATAATGTCTTCTCACATACTTTTCTAATGTAGGTTAATTTCTTCTTTCTTCTACTTGAGGTTCATCTTGTAGATTAACTTTAGGTATTACTTCATGTATTTTAGCTTGTTCTACTATTTGATTGACAATCACTTGCCGATGCTCGACATGCTCAACTTGATGCTTCTCATGTACTTCCTAATGCTTGACATCAATTGCCTGATGCTTGACACATTATTGTTGTAACTAGACATGTACTGGCTATTGTTGCTCAACAACTCTCTTCTCAGGTTCAGGTAAGATGTTGAGCTCACCTTCATCAATGTATATGAAACTCTTGTAATCTTCAAGTTCCTTCTTACATTCAACTTCATTATTTTATGCATAATCATCAACTTTTACATTTGCACTTTCCAAAACTTTGTTAGTGTTAGAGTTCAAACACTTATATGCTTTTCTCTTAGTGGAATAACCTAAGAATATGCCTTCATCACTTTTTGCATCAATTTTTCCACTTATATTGTCTTTCAGTATATAACATTTGCTTTCAAAAACTTTGAAATATTTTACATTAGCTGCATAACCATACCATAACTCAAAAGGTCTAACGTCTAACACTAGTACCTTTCTTGACTTCTACTATGTTCAAGGTATAAATAGTTGTACTAAATGCTTCACTCCATTATTTTGGTACAACATTCTTCTCCATCATCAATGTCCTGGCACAATTCATGATTGATCTATTCTGCCTTTTAGCTATACCATTTTGTGGAGGGGTCCTTGGTGTAGACATCTATCTCTTGATTCATCTATCATTGGAGAATGTGTTGAATTATCTAGATACGAATTCACCTCCTCTTTCAAATCTCAGACACTTCAAGCTTTTGCCTATTTCTTTTTTAACTCTAACCAAATACCACTTAAACATTTGAAATGCATCAAATTTCTTTGTAATAATCATCACAGTCATCATTCTAGAGTAGTCATCAACAAATAGAATAAAATATTTGTCACCATAGTAGCTTTGCACACCAATAGGTCCACAAAGGTTAGTATGAACCAACTCTAGAATAACATTAGAAGTATAGGTCTTGCTCTTGAAACTAGACATTGTTATTTTTTCCAACTGACATTGTTTACACATCACATTATCAAGTTTCTTCAATCATGGTAACCCTCATACTTTCTTCATCATACTAATGCTTACCAAATTATCAAAATCCACACAACATAACCTCTTATGCCATAACCATATGTCATTACATTGTGCAAACAAGAAAGTATCATCATATAGGTCTAGATAGAACAAGTTACCTCAGGTTTGGTCTCCACTTCATATTAGTTCTCTTGAACCATTGTAGATCTTGGCTTTCTTATTCTCAAATTGAACTTTGTATCTCGAACTATTCAATTGTGCCACACTCAACAAATTATAGTTAAATCCTTCAACCCAATAAGCATTATGACATTTGATTTTGTCAGTTAATTTTATTAGTCATTTACCTTTCACAAGACATGGTGCATCGTTACTACACTTAACACTACCTCCTTTATAATGTTCAGGGTTTTCAAACTTACTTTTATCACCAATCGTGTGATGTGAGAAACCACTGTCAATAATCCATCTATCACCTTTACTCACATATGAAATTAGTGTAATTTTCTCATCTTCGTCAGAATCATCTTTCATAGCAACATAAACAACTTCTTCAACATTACTATCAAATTCATCATCAGTGTCTTTTTCAACAATGTAAGAAGACTTCTTACCTTTGCCTTTGTAGTCTTTGTATCCTTTCTTGTCTTTCTATCTCTTCTTCCTTTGAACTTGTTGTCTTTCCTCCCATCCTTGTCATCCCTGTTAGGACATCTTGCAACAATATGACCAACTTTATTGCATGAAAAATAGATTATAGGGAGTTTACCTTTGAATTTTCCTTTGCCTCTTGGAAGTCTCCTAGCCATTAATGTTTTAAGATCCTCAAGATCATCATCAGAAGATTTATTTTCACTAGCCTCATACTTTCCTTTCTTTTTCTTGGACTTATGTAAAACCAATAATGACTTGAAAGCAAAATCAATAAAAGGGGCGTTAAAATTATCAAAATTTGACAATTCAAAAGTAGCGAGTACCAACCAGATTATCCAAGGTTAGGTCATTACCAAGAGTACATCTCAGTTCTTGTATTTCAAGGACTCTAATAGCATATATAGGAAGAAATATTCTCAATACCCTGTTAATCATAGTCTCATCACTGATCTTTCCATTAGCTCCTTTGATAGCATTCACAACTTCTTTGATTCTTCAAACTTATTGAGCAATGTTATCACCTTCTATCATCTTCATGTCATCAAATTTTCCTCTTAAGCTTTCTAATTTGACTCTAAGGACATTCTTATCTCCTACATGGATCTTTGCCAAATTTTCCCACAACTTCCTTGCAGTATTGTAGTCCTTTATATTGTTAAGCTCTGAGTAGCTTAGGGCAAATGCAATCTTCAATATTGCATGATTGTGCTCTTGTTTATCCTTTATCTATTGAGTTGTCATAGGTGCAAGTAAAAATTCATACTCATTTTCCAAGTAGAATATTGTTGAATCTCCAATTCCATCAACGTGTAGCTTCACTGGACTTTGCTATGCAGGGAAGTTCTCTTTGTTCAACTTGGGTATCTCCTTCCTATACCTCTTGATCATTAGTTTTAAAGTTCATTCAAAGTTTCCCCTCGCAAGCACCAATGCTCTAATACCAATTGTTAGAATGAACTAGAGTAACTAAGAGTGGGGGGAGAGTGAATCAATTAGCTTAAGGTTGAGATGTAGCAATCAAACTTTTCAACACTTCAAATAATTTAGATCTAAACTTTGAGTATCTTGGTATCTATAGCAACTTGTCAGTAACATAAAATTGTAGTCCACTATCTCAATAATGAGTAACTTGTAGAATGTAAAACATTAACAATAAACATCTCAAATACCACCCACACAAGTAAGACACCAGGGTTTAACGTTGAAAACCATTTAGAAAAAAATCACCAGTAACATGTCACCAATTTTTTACTCTTCTGAAGTGATCTATGTTAGGAGCCAACCCTATTAAAGGTTACAATTTGCACTATTAGGTGTAACCCTATTAAAGGATTCAATCACCCTGTTGGGAGTGGCCTATATTCCATTAGAATGCCACTTTGATTAAAGGATTTACAAATGACTATTAGGTCAACCTTGATTAAAGGATTTCAACTGATACAATGGTTAGAAAGTAAAAACAAGTTGATCTAAATAAATACAACTCATTTGTAAATACAGATCATAATTTGGTTCAACAATTGATTCATTGACTAGCCTTTATTTTCATCTCCATCATGATTCACTTGACAACCCTTCAAGCAATCACACTTCACCTCAACTCTTTGTTGTTCAGCCTCTGCTCAAGTTTTCTAATCAACAAAATCAACAATTGCTCCAACCTCTTTTAGGTTAGCCCTTGTGCCTCCTTAAATAGGTAGCTTTGATCTTTTGCTGCTTAAACACCACTATTGATCTTAGGTTTAGGTCATATTCATCAAATCCTTCCATCTTTTCATTTCCTCCTCATTCTAGAAACTTCTCCAAAATTCTCTTTGAATTGTAAGAATCTTCCTTAGGGCAGAATTCACTCAAGACCGAGGAACTCAAAACACAAGCACAAATTAGACTAGAGTATGATTAGAATAATTGTATAGTATTCAATACAATGTATAAGTACACTAGGAGTGCCTGAATATAAAGGCCTCTGAAATGCATCTAGAATGCCTTGGAATTAGCATCATGATAAGTCATACAACCAAGCACATGTCCATCAGATATAGGTTATCCTCCATTAAGCATAGAAGTAAGTGCGATGATGAGAGGATAAGCCTACAATGGAGTGACACACAAATCAATGTTGTAGACAACATGTGCTAAATTAGGAGTGCGAATTACTGTGTTGTCTACATGACAACTCAGTGAATGATGCAAACTCCTGTGTTGTAGACACCATGTGCATAATTAGAGTTGAGTACTTCTATGTTGTCAACATGACAACCCAAAAAGGTGTGTAAACTCCTAAGCGTCTCGTAAAAATAAATAATAAAATAATGCACTAACCTAAGTAAACTTAAGTAAAGTGTAAATAGTAAATACCTATTTATACCAACAAGAATCCATGCCTAGAAACACTCAAACACAATTTCTCTTGCATTAAATGTTTCATCTCATCAAATTTTATCTTCAACGCACTTTACATACTTCAAGAATTCAACTATGTCGGCCAGGCATCTCAATTCCTTCACAAAATAATAAATGTTGATACTCACCCAAAATTGTGTTCCTCAGCCTCAGTCGTCACTAGATAACTCAATCATAACTATCATTTCTCGCTCGACTTACATTGTCTTCACTCGGTCTAACTTTTTGATATTCTGTCTTTACTGGCACTCGGTCAATACTTAGTTTTCTCGGCTTCTATTGTTTACTCAATCCATGCTAGCACAATTTGACATTGAATAAAATTTCCTTAATCTTCTTCTTTGAAGCTCAGTTAAGCCTAAGTATTTGTTCTTCATTGATCATTTCTTCTAGGCTTCAATACAACTAACTCCTTCAATTAATGTTATGATTAAACAACACATTATCTTGTCAAGGTCTAATTAATCAAGTGCCCATTGTAATTCCTCATTACTCAACCTTTCCATTGGGTTCTCTTGTTAACTTCTCTTTTCAAATCCTCTTCATCTATCATTATGATACGATACTCTACTCAGGTAGAAACTATCTCACCAATAAGGTTTGACATCAATGACAACATAATAATTGTTCCAATTGTAGTCTCCAACAACCAAGTCCTCACTTTCATTCAAAACAACTATTTTATCATTGACCTTCCTATCAGGATTGGGACATTCAAATGATCTATGTCCTTTTTCACCACATCTATAGCAAGTTCGTTTAAATCCACCTGTACATATTCTTCTCCTTTGTTCAACAAGTTTTCGTTCATCCTCAACAATCAATTTATCATTCACCAAGTGATCATGCTTCTCCTTCCATCAGGAATGACTTAAAGTCTTCTCTTCAACTTATCTTTTGCCTTCGAAGCATAGTGATAAGAATCCTCAACCAAATCAATATCCGACATACTAATCTCATCCTCAATATTGAATCTCAAACCACAAATATACCTAGCCACCTTTTCCTTAGAAACTTCTCGATGTCTAGACTAAATTGTTAACTTATAATACTCTTTGGAATAACCCTTTATAGACATATCCTTTTGTTTCAAATTCTACAACCTTTTAAACAACTAACATGAATGAACTTAGGCCTTCAGTTTTGTTACCATCAATCTCCACCTAGTGACCTTCATTTCACCTTCCTCTTCTTTATCTCTCTACAATTCTTTCCACCATAAAGAAACATGTCCTTTTAACTTACTCTATGAAAACCTCACTCTGATCATATCTCCAACATCCTCTAACTCAAGGTAGTCTTCAAATTCACTAATTCAATTAATTAGGTCTTCACGATGCAAAGTACCTGAGAAATTAGAAACATCTATCTTATGCTTTAGTTTCAACCGAGCACCAAATCTATCCAACTAACCAATTCTATATTCCAGATATCTCTCCATTCAATCAGTTCTATCCTCACCACTAGATCCAACAACCTCAAAGCCTTCAACAACTTCATCATAACCATCTTTCATACTGACGTTCCTCAATACACCAACTATAGCTTTCATGATCTCAAAAATCATATCATTCTTCATCAAATCCATCTCATATACAATATGAAATTTGATCTTTCTCTGAAATCTTAGTCTCTACAACATCACAAAGATCTTTAATCACCTTAGGATCTAATCTTCTCAGAGGCATCTTCCGAGATCTTCGAAAATCCAAAGCAACAAATTACCAACTAGATCAAACCTTTGCTCCACCAAATCAACCTTTGCTTTGATACCACTTGATGTAGTCCAAGGCCGAGTGAACCCCCAATGAAGGTGACCAAGCCCCCATCAAACAACCATACATCAGGAACACAACACAAGATACAAGACCTGATAGAAAACCAACTCTTTATTCATCAAATAACTGATTACATGTAATATGTTGGGTTGTAAGGTCTTCCCAATTACAACCAAATACAAAAACAATTACAGTAACTATTCTACAAGACCTTACAAGATCCAAACAAACCCTAGCTAGCCCAGATCTGTAAAAACGCAATGATCTGGTAGAAATTCCAAGCAAGATCTAAACTTGTACTCGTAAGCCACCAAGCAATCTCCTTGTGTTTTTTAAGCCCACACTTAACTACTAGCTCTGTTCACAACTCCAGATTCCTTCTTGAATCTATGCTACTCAATACATGCCTACGATACTATCTAATCCCTCCTTATATACTTGCTTGACCACAAGTCAACCTATTACAAGTAGAATCATACAGAACATAATATGCCTTAAGTTAGCTTACAACAATCATTATATGTACATAAGATAAATAATCAAGACCCCAAATAGGTCCTCACACATCCCATGATTGACCCACATCATGATCACATGCTACACGTATTAAATGCACCAAGTCAGTTGATCAAATCTCCAAGAACATCTAGTTAGTGAACCAAACCACCGAGTGTCAGCAAAAACCACTAAACAAGCCAAGTATACACTGAACATGAACATTCATTGAGATCCCGCAAGCATCACTGAGCACTAGTTCCATTGAGAAGAACATCAACTGAGCACCACTAGCATCATCAAGTTCCTTCAATCACCAAGTGCCTCGAGCAAAACTACACCTAATAACAACCCTAGTAGTGACAAAACATCACCTCCTTTCAACTGAGTTCTCCAACTCCAAGGTCAAAACCACTTGAGCATACATGATTGCCAACTACCCCAAGATGCTCTTGCATCATTTTTAAAATCAATTTTTAAAAAAGAAAATGTTGTTCTTATAAATAAAAAAGATAAATTAATCACCTTATCTATAAAAAGCTAACATTTTTATTATTAAACTCACAATTTCATAGAATCAATTTTCATACTACTATATTTGCATCTTACATTCTAGTGTTTAAATCTTCATTTTTAAAAAATGGTCTCTCTTTAAACTATGAATACATAACACCTTTTTTCTTAATGAACAAAGCTGACTTATACAAAATGGAAGCAATCCAAGATAGAAAATTGTAGATGTAAAAATATAATAAGAAAAATCTACTGAGTAAAACAGAAGTCTGGAATCATCTTCCTAACTAGCTTACAATATATACATCATTCTCAAGTGTTACATCTAAAATATCAAGAACTTTTGGAGTTTCTTAGACTAGTTGACCTTCCCCTCATGTAATTGTAGAAATCGACACTTGATTTTGTATATTCTTTTGCATAAGACATCATTTGTCTTTACCTAAAGGCACAAAGAAGCCAATTTTAACATAATATCATAGTAAAATTGTAACATTTCTACTTCTTGATGCCTAATATGGTTAGAAAACATAGCTAAACATCTACTTTTCCAAATATGCAACAAAATTGTTTGTCTCATAGAATCAACAATTAAATTTTTACACAAAACAATACCCAAAACAACTTCACTGCAGTTTAAAACATGATAAAAAATAGCAGGGACATGATCAAATAACACCCTCCATTTCATTTTGGCCCTAAATTAGGCCCAAAAAACATGTTCTATGTGTTCATTTTGTTGACAAAAAAGACTATTTGTACGAGTCTTGCAATGTTTCAATCTATTTCCAATAGGTAATTTATGATGTTAAATTTCCCATGCTAGGATTTTAGCATTAACCTCAACTCTAGATCTCCAAATTTGCAAGGATAAACTCCTCCATCTCTTTTCCATAAACTTGTAGCCCCATTTTCTATTAAGTCCAGAATTTAGTTTATTTTTAGGTAAAGCCTTAAAGTGGATTTTCTCCAATGGAAAACAAAAGAAAATACTTCTCTCCAACTAGACCCAATCATTGATAACACTACACTAAAGAGGACTACATAATTTCACAAGAAGATCCATAGACACTAAGAACTTCACAAAGATAAGAAAACCTTGACAACACTTTTTTAAACCAACTTGAATCCAAGTAGTATGTGAATCAACTCAATCCAATGAGCTAAAACCCCAAATATCACCAAATTGCTTCATTCCTTTCTTGAAAAGCTAGTGTGCATATTTTGGAAAGTTGACTGCTAGAGGCTCCATGGTACTGAATATACGTGTTCCACCAAATGGAAGAAAAAGAAAAGTTGAACCCATAGTAGAGAGAATCCTTCCAAGTTAATAATTCACAAACTT
Source organism: Cupressus sempervirens (assembly GCA_028749045.1). Lineage (NCBI taxonomy): Eukaryota > Viridiplantae > Streptophyta > Pinopsida > Cupressales > Cupressaceae > Cupressus > Cupressus sempervirens. The sequence goes on from CM053792.1 coordinate 427,147,893, forward strand.
GCTGCCATGCCTTCCAAATAGATTGCAAAGGACTAAAGTCTTCAATTGAAAGAAGGGGGACATCAAAAGCTTAACAGTCCAACCAACATCTTACCATTTGTTTTAAAAGCAACACAAGCAATGCAATGTCAAGCTAATATTTTTCAAGGTTCCTCCCCATTCACAACTCTGAAAATTCATTTAGCAGATAAACAAACACCTTGAGTTTTAAGATCCAACACCCTAAACCCACCTTTACATTTAGGTTGTATTCAATGTAACCAAGAGGAAGCTATATTGCTTAGCTTGCCATCCCAATTAGACCATATGAATTGTCAAACTATTTTGTTAAAATCATCGTATCCCTTTTTAGAAGGCATCCAACAAGATGAAACTTATACATGAAAAGTCATAAATATACGATTGACCACCTAAATTTGTCCAATAAAAAAAGAAATTTATTTCCTCTATTAAAAATCTTATAAGAAATTTATTTCCCCTATCAAAAATCTTATTTTCGAGCTTAAGGAAAAATAATTTCACAAGAGAGGCTCCAAGGCCAAAGGAGAAACCCAATGGGAATACATGACACCTTAATGAATTCTTTAAAGTGAGTATACAAACCTTTAAATGTATCATACCAATATTAAGTAATATAAAAGAGGCATGGAATTATTTTCAATTAAAAAAGAGGTGCTTTGGTAGGTAGTGGAAGCTTCTCTGAATTTTATCTGGTTTCTCTCTCTAAATGTAGAAAACTTCTGCCGCCTACGAAATGAAGAAAAACAAAATCTTGTCATTAATTTATTTGAATTTCGTCCGACCCCTCACAATTTGACGTAGTTTGTAGCCGCGATTATTTTGAGATATAAATACAAATCACTCTTTTTGTGCTCGCAAAATTGATGCAAACCAATTTTAGCTGAATGGAAACTTCAAAGCGCAGTCGGCAGCAGTTTGAAGTGAGTGCAGGGTCTGATTCAGATGAAGACGAAGCCCCGAGGTAATTTACTCCGACCCTATTTCAGTAAAAAAAACCCAACCGAAACAAAGGAAACGTGTTTTGAAGTTGGGGTTATGACAATTGCCTTCCAGGCAGAAAAAACCAAGGTTTCCAAAGGGCAAGAAGCAAAAGTCGGTAGATGAACTCAATAATATTCAGAATGCAAGCACAGGGGGCCCTGTCAAGGGCACAGACCCTCGTTTGGCCGCGAAACAGCGTGCCAGCCGCCGCAGGGATATGGCCGAGGAGCTCCTCAACGCGCAGGACACTTCAGTTCTTGATGACATTGGCGCCGCAGAGGAGGAATACCAGGTTTGTTTTACATATGTCTACAGTGCTATGTTAGCTTTAAAATTTTGATGGAAATGGATGGTGTATGTTTAGAGAAAAGAAAAAAAACTATGCTGAATATATTTGTTCCGTACAAGAAGGCTGGGAGCTCTACTGCCAAGTCACAACCTTTTGAAAAGGATCAAACCAACACGGAGCTGTGGAAAGGTTAGCTTAATTAAAACTAACCTCGTATCTGTTCTTTCTTTTATTATATGTGGCTTACTTCCAAACCACATTTGCAAACCTCTGAATAAAAAAGTCATTTAGAAAATACAGACATGACTATTGCAGAGCTTTCTCCGAGAAACGCTAGGCCTAAACCTCATTTTCGTTGCAGTTAACCAGGACAACATATGTTTTGAGCAAACATAAAAGTTCCTAGGTGTTACTTGGCATTTCTCATAGTGTCCATAGTATCTTATTTTTATATTTCTGAATGGCGCTTAATCTAGAGTAGTTCTACATAAAGTGGCGTTGTTTGCCAAATTTCGAGTCTCACATAAAACTTAAACTGCGTTATGTCATTCCCGAGTTATCAATTGACCATACCAAGTTTAATAATTTGACTCTCTGTCCCGAGATGATTATGTCAAATTCCATAATTATGTATTTTTCAAGCTTCAAATCAGTCTTAAGGTCTAATGTCTCTGTTTGAGGCATTCCTTATTTTTTCCCTAAAACAATTATCCAACTCAAGTTGAGAATTGCATTATATTTCTATATTTTTTCTTATATCTTTATTATTGTTAGGTAATGGGCTGAAGCCTAGGTTATTTATTATTGTTGATTGAGATTTATTATTATTATGTGTTAAGCTCGAGTAGATTCAAACTCAAGACACCCAGATGAAAGGCTCACAACTTTACCATTGTGTTGTGGGCTCTCGCCTATATTTTTATTATTTTAATTTTACCTTAATAAATATGATTCTAATTAAAAAATGATGAAATTTTATCTTGATAGTCAATTTATAATTCTTTAAATGATTCTGAAAATAGAATTTATCTCAATATTCTGCAATAATTCTCCATAAAAAATTATTGCCAATTGCAAAGTACTTGGATCAGTAAATCATGAATCCTCTTTAAATACCTTACAAATCTATTAAATTAGAAGACCCCCTTCCTAGCTTAATGGTGATGAAGCCAAGGACTTTGTTCCTAGTTTGTCAAAGGTAGGAAACTGCCCTGGCTCTCCATACCTTACTGCACCCCATGGGCTCAAACTCTGTTTGGTTTGCAAGTACTTATCAGAATTCAAAATTGAGATCTTGATGTATTTGATAGATCATTGCAGATTTCTTGATTTCCCTTTATTGACATTTCTTGAAGGATTGACGAGTGGATGCTTGAATGTTGCTTGAGAATGAATTGTTGCATGAATGATTGATATTGATGATTGAGGTTTTGTTTAATTGATTTATTGATCGATTGCTGTTGAATGATTGATGTTAGTATGATTGACATTTAAATGAATTCTGATTTAATGTGTTGTTACATGATGCTTTTATAGATTGATTCTTGAATGTATTTTGACTATTTATATAGCTGAATGAATTGATATTCTGTGATGAATTTTTAAAATGATGATTATCCCTTCGTTAATCCTTCCTTGATTCGCTTAGTGAAATGACTTGCGATTTGTATCCATTTCTTGAAGTAGTCACCAACCTTCACAAGTAATAAGTCAGCACCCTTCATCGCTGCCTTCCATCTTTCCCTATTTATGATTTATTTACATAGTAACATGAGGACGGAAACCCCCCCCCCTTGCCCCATGCATTGGGGATGAGGACGCACCAGGGACTTGGGGACTCTGTTCCCCCGTCCCTAGCGGCGCCACCAGATTCCACCACCTTTGCTGAGGATGGGGGGACGTCTCGGTGTTAAATATTTGCTGATTTGACTATTTATGTTCAATGTTCGATGTTCCAATTCAATGCAATGTTCAAGTATTTACTCTTTTACATCTTTATAACTTATTTTGTAATACATTTTTTCATAACTAGCATTTTAAGTACCATATGTATGGTATATACAACCCCCTCGGTCCCTCGCTGTCGTCCCCTACGTGTTAGGATTAACCTCAGACAGAAATAACAGTTACATGCAAATATAACCAATATCAGAAAATAATAGATCGCACATAAGAGAACACAAGACACCAAGATTTAACGTGGTTCCACCCAATCCCTGGGCTACGTCCACCAACAACAAGTCCAATATTATTATGATCTAGTGATTACAACCTGATTACAATCTATAATCCCTTACAACTCAATACCATCACAAGAATCAATTTTTGCATCACACCCTTATGAAAATCCCTAACCCTAAGCCTTTTTATACAAGCTTTTTGCCGCTTACAAAATTAGGGCTAGAATAATAGAAAAATAGTAGCCGATGCCTTTTACAATATAAGGTGACCCCGTCTTAACCCCTGTAGAAATAATCTGGAGGGAAACTGCGCCTAATAAACCTCTGAGTCTAATTAGGCTCGACATCACAACATTGCATCCCCAAATTAAGGCTACTTTGTCCCCCTATCCTGGAAATTTTACCCCTTGTTCCCCAACCCCCCCCTTCCCTAGGGTGGTGTAATTATGTTTATTTATTGTGATGTCCTTGGTTAGATGCCAGGTTGGCTAACTCAGCTATTTGAATTTTGCTTAAAAAATATTAGATAAATAAATTATTAATATATGGAATTATTGCTTATATAGAATAACGGTTCCCTTAGAGCTGACCTTGTATAAGTCTTTGCGGTTGGTACTTGGGTCTACATTGGTTATTTAGTCTTTGGAAGGATTGGTATGTATTCGTGTGTTGGGTGAATGATCAAGCATTGAAGGTTTTTGATTACTCCCACATTAAAAAGTATATCGAGAACTTGGATGCAATCTAACCCTCTCGTACTGGTAGGATAAAAGCTCTATCAATTCTCTCTTTCAAACTCATTATTTTTACTCCTAGTCAATTAATCTCTACAACCTTTAGTTTGGTAGTACTTGATTAGGTATAGGTGTGATTTAGTAAGGAGGCTGTAAGAAGGATTTGAGACCACAAAGACCTCACAATAGTTCCATGAGAATTCACCGATTAATCCAAGGTTCTCGAAACTAGAGCTAGTTGGAGCTAAGTTATGCACATATGCAAAATGGTGATCATTCCTTGACTTAATCATACTATTATAGGCTAAGTGTATCTAACAACTCCTTCATTGACAAGTTTTTAACAATAATCCAAGTCATTTCTTTCTCAGAGAAGATGGAGATTTCATGAGCATGTATTTTGAAAGGTGCGATTCGACATACAAAGAGTCAATTGTAGATTTGAAGGAAGCAACTAATGATCGAAATAACATGTTTGACTTGCAAGGTGCCATTCAATTACAAGGAAATAACATTCCCAAGGTGTTAGTTTCTCTAGAATATCTTTTTGATTGGCATGATATGTACATCAAGCGAAAAGTGTAGGAAGAAGGCAAAAAATAGTCTAAATATGAAAAGAAAAGTATTGTCTTTGAGGAAAATTCAAAATTTAGGCAAATGCTACACTCCAAAAGGAAGAGAGAGGCTAATAGCACTATTGATAATATAAGGATGCCTTTTGTTGGTGCTACGATGGTTTGAAACTTTTGTGCGTAGTAAAATGCAACACTACATTCCATTTGGTCAAGAACAACTTCGTTCAACAAAAGCAAAGACCCTTTAATCCAAAAATCATTGGTACCATGTTTGGCAAAGTGAAAAGATGCTAAAATGATAAAATCGCAAATCATATACCCTATCCATTATTCTGTGTGGGTAGCTAGTATTGTGCTCGTGTAGAAGAAAAATGGGGAGACAAGGATTTGTGTGGATTTTTAGAACTTAAATTAAGTATTGTTGAAAGATAAACTACCCTTTTCCAATCATGGATTGGATATTTCAGATTGTGTTAGGCTTAGAAATAATGTCAATGCTTGATGGTTACCTAAGATGCAACACAATTTTTGTTGCCCTCAAAGATTTAGAATAGGACACCATTTTTGCATAATCAATGCTAACGCAACCTTCTAGTGGTCAATGGATCTTTTTATTTGACAACTTGGGGAACAAATCATAGTGATCTATTTTGATGGTTTTATCATAGTTAAACTCACCAAAAGCAAAAACTCACCAAGGCTGGGAAAAAAAACAACTTAAAATCTGCTTAAATTTAATTAGAAATGCATTATTTTTTTATATTGCAAAATTCAATGAAGAGATGCATCCAATAAGTCAGTAAATGAGTACATAAAATAAGCATTTCAAATCTAAATATATTTAATTGATTTAAATTTCCAAATGGGTACAAAATGGCATCCTCATGTGTAATGCTTATGGCTGGTAGCTTGATTAGTGCAAGGCACCTAAGCATATCAATGAAGATATGAAGGCTCATGGGTGTCATGAGTATATGTACATGTAATAAGGTCCTATGGACCATTGGGGAACTTATTAGAATGATTTGGACCCACTTGTAAGGCCATTGACCTTGGTAGGCACTTATACTCCCACTTGGTTAAACTTGGTAAAAGGGTCTCTAGTAGTCTTGAAAGGGGTAGAGTAGGTCTAATAAGATTATTTGAACCATGTTTGGTCATTTTGAGGTGTCCATGCAATGTGTAGAGTCAAGATGCACAAAGGTGCAAAAATGTTGTCAAAATGTCGCATCACAACTTTTGTGTAACTTTTGCACAAGATTGACAACTTTGTCCCAATGGTCAATTATGGTCAAATGGCAGTTGGGGGCAGTTGTAGTAGTTGAAATAAAACCATATAAGCGCTTGGTGGTCGAATTGAAGTAGTTGTTGAAGTTTTTGGCAGCTGAATGCAATAAAAACATATTGGTTTCCTGTCAAATCTGTTGGCTTTGCATTGTGTACAAATTGTTAGAGATTTATTGTCAATTGTAACGATTATGAATGCATAGAACAATGAATTAGCTCTCATTTGCAATTAGTTTGGTGTGATTTGGTTTAGTTGGCAGGGAGATCGATTCATTTTTCCCAAATTTGTCTACCAACCCTCGCCTACCTAGTGTTTGGATTCAAATGACTCTAACTTGACTTTCCACCCGTGGAAAATTATGGCCTTTGGTGGAAAGTCAGGTCTATCAATATACCATAGGATCATGAAGGTTATATACATGGAATCATGTGCCATGAGGAGTTATTGGTGTTGATTAACCAAGCATCTCCATGTGACTGGTTAGATTGTCATAGAAATTGTGTTTGTAGAGGGATTGAAGAGTGAGTTATGCATGATCTAGTGGTGGGTTTGGTAGATTGGGGTGTGGGTAGAGATGATCCAATGATTGGTTTGCAGAGATTAATCCATTTGTGAGGTGTTGCTTTGGAAAAGTGGTCTAATTAGCATTCTAGGCCTAGGCAATTAGTCTAATTCTTTGTCTTTGTTTGGAAGGATCAAGAACCCATCTTGACACATGCTATAAGTGTCCAAAGGGGTATTCTAAACTATGATTGGTTGGAAATCCTAAGTTGTGGGCCAAAAACTGTAAAAGGGAGGGGCTAATAGGAAACTAGGCCTAATTGAGGCATTCTACCCTTGGCACTTGAATCAACTCTATTGGGTGATTGGGTTGGGTCAAGAAGTTTTCCTTATGTCAAGATAGGATGATTAGAGGAGTCTCTTGGAATTTGGAATAAGGATACCCAATGTACCTAGGGTTAGGTCTATTTGGCATAGTGGTTGGAATTAGGGCACTTGATGTGAGAAGTTGTATCTACTTGAATGGTTGGGATGGTGATATTAAGATGACTAAAGGAAGTGTTTGAGGACTGTAAAGAGCCTCAAGGAAGGATAGGTTGTGATAATCCAATTGGTAGATTGCTATAAAGAGAGTTGTGGGTGTGGTGAATCTAATTATTGTTTCTATTGTGTACTCTGCATCATATTGTTATCAAAGCAAGTTTAGGTCACTCAGGGTAGGTGATCTTGCTGTATCTTAGCATTAGGGAGTGAGGGATAGGTTGCTACAATGCCTTCTAAGAGCATGTCGCAAGATGTAGTGAGGAAGCTATTTGAGGAAATGTTTGTAGCCAAGGTTGGGGAAATGAATATTAAAAGCAAGGAGTGCGAATGTGACCCTGATGGAGAACGTGAGGAAGGGGAAGAGGAAGTGACCCCAAGGTAGGTAGTAGAGTTACTTGTAGATCATAAAGCATTTATTGAAGCCTTGAAGTCTGTTAGTCGAGATGGTACAAAAGGCATTCCTATGTTTAGTGGGAGTATGGATGCAGAGGAAGTTAGAGATTGGATAGATGCTTTAAACAACTAGTTTGAATACAAGGAGGTCCCTAAAGATAAGAGGGTTAAGTTGGTAAAGGCAAGGTTGAAAGGGTCAACACTCACATGGTGGAATGATTTACAAGGTGAAAGGGTGAAGGGAGAAACTTGATAGCATCATCGGAAAGGATGAAGGAAAGGATAAAACTTAGTTAATGCCAGTTTGAGAATTTGAGACAATAGGACCTTGATTTGAGTGCCAATACAAGGAGTTCCATAGGGTAAGCCTTAGATCTAAAAGACATGAGGAAGAATCAAAGAAGGTAACTGGATACCTGAATGGATTGAGGTGGAGTATTTAGGATGAGATTAGTATTCTAGTGTCTGATACCATGAACAAGTGCTTTTAATTTGCACTAAGGGCAGAGGAGAAGTTGAGAAGGAAGGATGATAAGAGTAATAAGGGGAGAGGAGGAAGGAACATTAGAGGAAGAGGAGGCTTTGATGGCAGAAATCAGCCACATAAAACACAAGGGGAATCTAGCCAAAGTGAACAACAAGGGAGCATAAACTTTAGAGGGAACTTTTGAGGGAGGAGACCTAATGATAGGGGAAGAAATGGAGGATCATGCCGAGGCAATAGTACCTTCTTTGGGAGATGCTTCTATTTTGGACAAGAGGGACATTTTGCAAAAAGATGCTCGAAGAAGAACCATAACTGCCCAAGGAGGAAAAAGGACACAACTGATCAAAGAAGAAGATTGCTAAAGTGTGAACTCACCATCAAGACCTGCAATTCTAGAGCAAGGAGAAAGTCTGATCTTGAGGAGAACCTTGTTGAAAGGCTTTGCTTCTAAAGATCCTCCACAAAGGAAGACTTATTCAGAATGACATATAAGGTAGGAGGAAAGGTATGCAAGGTAATCGTGGATTCTGGTTCAACATATAATCTAGTATCCCTAAATATTGTTGAGAAACTAAAATTGAAAAGAATTCCTTATCCTTTTCCTTCGAAAGTTTCTTGGCTAACTAAAGCACAACAAATCATTGTGGATGAACAACCATGGGTAGACTTTCATATAGGGTAATATAAGGATAGGTTACTTTGAGAGATTGTCAATATGGATGCATGTCACTTATTACTAGGCCACCCATGGCAATATGACGTGAATGCCCAACATGATGGCAAAAGGAATATCTATAAGATAACCTAAAATGGCGTGAACTACACCATGAATCCCTTACTTGATAGTGTAGAAGAGAAGCAACAAGGATTAAGCATCTTGTTAGTAGGACAAAAAGAGAAGTTATAGGTGTTGAGGGAGGAAAAGGTAGGATTTTCTTTGGTAATGAAGCCAAAAGAGGAGAAGTATATTAATGATAAGAGGAAAAACATACCTAAGGAGGTGATGGAGTTGTTGCAAAGGTATGAAGGACTTGTTGTGGAGGATATGCCTAATTCTCTACCACCAAACAGGCATATTAGTCATGACTTTGACTTTATTCTAGGAGCCACCTTACCAAACAAGTCTCTTATAAAATGACTACATCTCAAAATGAGGAGGTTGCCAAACATGTCGAGGAGCTACTTGATAAAAGGGTTATTTAGGAAGAGACTCAACTCATGTGTAGTACCAACAATCCTTGCACCCAAGAAGGATGGTAAATGGAGGCTTTACACAGATTCAAGGGCAATTAATAAGATCACCATAAGGTATAGATTTCCCATTCCTTGGATAGAGAATTTAATGGATTTCTTAGGAGGGGCTTGTTATTACTCAAAAATAGACCTTAAAAGTGGATATCACCAATTCAGGATAAGAGAGGGTGATGAATGGAAGACAACCTTCAAAACCAGTGAAGGATTGTATGAATGGTTTATAATGCCTTTTGGCCTAAGTAATGCCCCGAATACTTTCATGAGGCTCATGAATGAAGTGCCAAAACCATTCTTAGGGAAATTTGTTGTAGTATACTTGGATGACATCCTCATTTTCAGTAAGACCAAGGAGGAGCACTTAAGGCATTTGGAAATGGTATTGAGGAAGCTACATGAGGAAAAGATACTCATTAACTTGGAGAGAGTGACTTAATGAAGCAGGAATTGGTGTTTGGGGTTTGTGATCTCCATTGGAAGTCTCAAGATGGGACCCATCTAAGGTTGACGCTACTGTGAATTGGCCAACCATGGATGAAGTGCCAAAACCATTCTTAGGGAAATTTGTTGTAGTATTTACTTGGATGACATCCTCATTTTCAGTAAGACCAAGGAGGAGCACCTAAGGCATTTGAAACTAGTGTTGATAAAGCTAAATGGGGAATAGTTACTCATCAACTTGGAGAAGTGTGAGTCCATGAAGCAAGAATTGGTGTATTTGGGGTTTGTAATCTCAAACACAAGTCTCAAGATGGACCCATCTAAGGTTGAAGCTAGTGTGAATTGGCCAACTCCTAGGACGATGGGGTAGTGAGGAGTTTTCATGGATTGTCAACTTTCTATAGAAAGTTCACCAGGAACTTTAGTCAATTTTGTGCACCCATGTTGGACACCATCAAGGGAGGGCAGAAGTGCAAGTTTGCTTGGACAAAGGCAACGGACAAAGCTTTTGAAATATTGAAGAAAGGTTTCCCAATAGTTCATTCTTGTTCTTCTTGATTTTAATAAGCTTTTCACTATAGAGTATAATGCTCGTACTATAGCCATAGGAGCAGTATTGAGTCAAGAAGGGAGGCCAGTAGCATTTTTTAGTGAGAAGTTAAATGAAACTGAGAGGAAATACTCATCTTATGCCTTAGAATTGTATGCTCTTGCACAAGCCTTTAAGAAATGGAAGCATTATCTTCTTCCAAAGGAATTCATTGTTCACATAGATAAACAGGCCCTAAGTTTCCTCAATAGCCAAGACAAACTAAGTCATAGACATATAAAGTGGGTAGGGTTTTCCATACAAGCATATACTCTCACAATCAAACACAAGAAAGGGGTGAGTAATAAGGTAGATCCTTTGAGTAGGAGGGTGATGATATTACCAGAAATCCAGTTACAAAGTTTAGTGGTCGAGTCTCTTAAATCCATGTATAAAGGAGATGAGGACTTCCTATGTACAGAGTTGTCTAAATTATGTAATGTGGACAATTTAGAGTATTTGGTCTAGGAGGGTTTACTGTTCAAAGGAAGCCAACCATGTGTTCCAAGGTGCTCAATGAAGGATAATATCATTAAGGAGAAGCATTGTGAGTGTTTGAGTGGCCACTTTAGCCTTGACAAGACTTTAGAGTAGGTGAGGAGGTACTATTACTGGCCTAAAATGCAGACAAATATAAGAAAATTTGTGGAGACTGTGTGGCATGTCAAAGGGTTAAGGGAATCACTAACTCAGGTTTGTATCAACCGTTGCCAATTACTAGCAGAATATTGGACAACATCAGGATGGATTTTGTCATGGGATTCCATAGAACACATAAGGGCTTTGATAGTGTCTTTGTAGTGGTAGATAGGCTCACTAAGATGACACACTTTCTACCCTACAAAAGCTCTAATGATGCCTCTCATATTGCAGACATTTTCTTTAAGGAAGTTGTGAGAATTCATTGTTTGCCTTCAAGCATTAAATCAGACAGGGATGTGAAGTTTGTGGGTCATTTTTGGAGGACCCTATGGAGGAGGTTGGGCACAAACTTAGCCTTCAATTCTGCCTATCATCCATAGACAAATGGGCAAACTGAAATGGTTAATAGGTCTCTTGGGAACCTATTAAGATGCTTAACCAAATAACTTGGTCAGACTTGGGATGCAATTCTTCCACATGCTGGATTTACCTACAATGATTCAGTCAATAGGAGTACTGGAAAAAATCATCTTCAAATTGTTTATGGGATGGACCCTAGGGGAATTTTGGAGCTCAGGGAGTTACCTAACGAAGGTAGGATTGGTGCACAAGGGGAAAGTTTTGCAGAAGCATTCAAGGATATTGATGATCAGGTGAGGAGTGCAATTCAACAAAATGCCATCAAATACAAGGAACAAGCAGACAAGAAGAGGAGATATGTGCAATCCCGAGTGGGGGATCTGGTTTGGGCACATTTGAAGAAGGAAAGATTGGCTAAAGGGAAGTATACAAAGCTTGTGACGAAGAAAATAGGACCTTGTAAAATTGTTCATAAGTTTCCACCTAATGCATGTGAAATTGAACTACCCCCTGACATAAGCATTTCACCAATTTTTAATATTTCAGATCTATATTATATAAGGGTGATGTGGTTGCAGGTGATCAAACAGGTATCTAGGCAGATCAGGATGTGGAGTGGCTAAGGGATCTTCTACCTAGCCAACCTATGCAACTAGAGTGCATATGGACACCAAGGTAGTCAAGAAGACAAGGAGGAATGTTTACAAACAGTACTTTGGTTAAATGGAAGAGGTTACCAGCATCAGAAGCAGTATGGATGGATGAATAGAATATAAAGAAGCATGACACCAATTTGCAAAACCTCATCTAAAGTGGAGGTTGAGATCTTTCCAGCTGGGGAGTATGCTGCAGGGGCACCTAAGCATACCAATGAAGATATGAAGGCTCATGGGATGTCATGCGTATATATACATGTAAGAAGGTCCTATGAACTATTGGGGAACTTATTGGGATGATTTGGACCCATTTGTAAGGCCATTGACCCTGATAGGCACCTATAAGCCTACTTGGTCAAATTTGGTAAAAGGGTCTCTAGTCTCGGAAGGGGTAGAGTGGATCTAATAAGATGTTTTGGATCATGTTTGATCATTTTGAGGTGTTAATGCAATGTGTAGATTCAAGATGCACAAAAGTGCAAAGGAGTTGTCAAAATATGGCATGACAACATTGACAATTTTTGTGCAACCTTTGCAAAAAGTTGAAAACTTGGTACCAATGTTCAATTATGATTCAAATGGTAGTTGGGGGAGATTATGGTAGTTGAAATAAGACCTTATAAGCACTTGGTGTTCAAATTGAAGTTGTTGAAGTTTTGGGTGATTAACTGGAATAAAAACATACTGGTTTTCTGTCAAATCTGTTGGTTTTGCATTGTGCATGGATTTTTTACAGATTCATTGTCCAATAATCATGGATGCATAGAACAATGAATTAGCTCTCATTCATAATTGGTGTAGCATGATTTGCATCAGTTGGTGGTGAGATCAATCATTTTCCCAAAATTTTGTCTACAAACCCTTCCCTACCCAGGGATTCGGATTCAGATGGCTCTAAGTTAACTTTCAACCCTTGGAAAATTGCAACCTTTGGTGGAAACTCAGGTCTATCAATGTACAATATGATTATGAAGGTCCCAATGGTCAATTATGATTCAAATGGTAGTTGGGGGAGATTGTGGTAGTTGAAATAGACCTTATAAGCACTTGGTGGTCAAATTGAATTTATTGAAGTTTTGGGTGATTAACTGGAATAAAAACATACTGGTTTCCTGTCAAATCTGTTGGTTTTGCATTGTGTATGGATTTTTTACAGATTCATTGTCAATAGTAATGATCATGGATGCATAGAACAATGAATTTGCTCTCATTCCTAATTGGTGTTGCATGATTTGGATCAGTTGGTGGTGAGATCATTCATTTTCCCAAAATTTTGTCTACAAACCCTTCCCTACCCAGGGATTTGGATTCAGATGGTTCTAAGTTAACTTTCCACCCTTGGAAAATTGCAACCTTTGGTGGAAACTCAGGTCTATCAATGTACAATATGATTATGAAGGTTTTAAACAGGGAATCAAGTGCTATGAGTTATGGTGTGTTGATTAACCAAGCATCTCCATCTGACTGGTTAGACTGTAATAGCAATTATGTTTGCAGAGGGATTGGAGAGTGAGTTAGGCATGAACTAATAGTGGATTTGGTAGATTAGTTTGCAGAGATCAATCCATTTGTGAGGTGTCCCTTTGGAAAAGTGGCCTAATTGGCACTTTAGGCCTAGGCGACCAGTCTTAATCTTTGTCCCTATTTGGAAGGATCAAGAGCCCATCTTGACATATGTTATTAAGCGTCCAAAAGGGTATTCTAAACTGTGGTTGGTTCAGTGGGTTGTATGGGGAAATCCCAAGTTGTGGGCCAAAAATCTTTAAAGGAGGGCTAATAAGAAACTAGGCCTAATTGAGGCATTCTACACTTGGCACTTGAATCAGAACTATTGGGTGATTGGGTTGGGTCAAGAAGTTGTTCCTATGTCAAGATAGGATGATTGGAGGAGTCTAACTCATTCTCTTGGAGTTTTACCTGCTTGAATGGCTAGGGGGTGATATTAAGATGACTAAAGGGAGTGTTTGAGGACTGTGAAGAGTCTCAAGGAAGGATAGGTTGTGATAACCCAGTTGGTGGATTGCCATAAAGAGAGTTGTGGGTGTGGTGAACCTAGCTTTTGTTTCTGCTGTGTACTCTGCATCACTGATAGTTTGAAGCAAAATCAAAATGGCAAATTGTTTTTGTAAAATTTAAAGTAAATACATCAAAACATTTTACATCTTCCTCTTTCCATCTCTAGTAAAAACTAGTGGAGAGGTAGAACTAGAGGGTTTAGAACTAGAGGGTCTAGTCCTAGGAGTCTGTTGTGGTTGCACAAGCTTGCTCGACATGACAAGCTGTTTTTGGACCTCCATCCTAGATGCAGATGCTGCTGGCACTGCCAATGACTCATTATCATCCTCAACTTGCCCATCCTCCTCAGTGTCATCCAATGTGAATCCAAATCCACCCCACTCCACCACAGCCTGCCTCTCCAAATCATAGATGTCATTCTCATCAAACAATGGAGGCTGCTTCTGTACTGTCCGATCATTGTAAGGACCTATGTCACCCAAATTAGTTGGATCACCTGATATTACTCTACCTTCCTTGTGGGGAACTAAACATATATTGCACAAAGACAAGGTCATTGAGGCCTTTCTCAGCTGACTTATTCCTCTTCTTTGTGTGGATGACCTCAAACAAGCTCCAATTGCACTTGCAGCTAGATGTACTATAAATTTTCAATCCTTGGTGCAAAATCATTGCAAGTGACCCTATCGAAGGCTGGGAGGTGTTTTTCACTAGAGGAGCAAAATAAATCAATCAAAATGAAATTAGAACGAATCTTTTTGCATCATAGGTATTATATTCATCTGCTACTGAGTTTTTGCATGTACAATAGTGGGAAAAATAATTGCAGCTGTGTAAAGATCATTGTATCTCTTAACCTCAAGAAGTAAATCTTTGGTGTTACATAGTGTAAATAATGTGGTCACATTGTGTCCAAAGAAGCGATTATAATTGATCCTGAAAGGGTCAGGAATATATAGTAGCTTTCATTACCAACCTGCAAACAAAGTGTTAACTCATTTTTGTGGTAAAGAGTTTTTTTTTGAAAATTCGTGCACAATTTTGCAGAGCTAACAAATGGCATTTGTGATGAGTGGGAAATCAACACTTGGATGGAGCAATGAAGTTAAAAAGATTTTGAGTAAATCAAAACAGCAATTGCAAATGCTTTTGTTTTAATGTGACCGATTTTCAGAAAGAATATCTAATATATTTTTATGCTTCAAATGATATAATATCTGCTATATTAGCGCAATTTTTTTTAGAGGCACGAGTCACCAATAGTTTTTATTAGTATACTGTTAATTATATATGATGTTGACTATTTATAAAGAGTACATTGTTATATTGATAGGGGGTTGAATGAGTATAACGACAAACTTTTACTTTTTCATCTTAATAAGCATATAACTTAAAGCATATTCATTGTACATCACACACAACGTATATGTGGAAACCATAATGGGAGGAAGCTACGACAAGCTATTGCTTATACGTAAAATATTCTTACAACTTTGTAGGCACCAATCTGCAGGAGACACAAATCCCCTCAATTTGTAGGCACCAACCTAATGGAAGAATTGTCATTGATGTCAAGGGGCAGTCAATCGATATTGCAAGAAGTCCATTGGCAAGATTATCACCACCATTAATGTGAGATCAAGAGTTTTTGAAATGAATGGAAAGCTTTCAGTTTATGAAATAAGAGCAACTTCGTACAGAATAAATAACTCGTGTCCTTTGTCAATCAAAGCGTAGTAAGGCAACCAAATAGAGAAAGAATACTTATGAGTTTTGATCATGGAAAACATAGAAAGCATAAAGTATATTGGGATGAAAAGGATAAAGGGTTATACGGTAGTAATGAAGAGCAAATAATAAGAAAAGATCTAACTATTGTGGAGAGTAAAAGAGATGAGCAGTGAGTCTGTATTTGTAGACAAATATAAATATTTGAAGAAAGATATGAATATATTCTGCTAACAGTTTGCAGTAAAAGAAGTCTTCAATGTCACAGAGTTTAAAGCACATCTTGACCTACACGGCAATGTGAAGAAGGATGGTAAATGATTCAGAAGTCAAAGAAAACTCTTCAGTTATTATTTGTATAAAAGGTAGAGACGTGCAGCTGTAAAAGTACAAAGACAAATGCATAATAAACGATGGAAGAGATAGTGAGTCACGATGAGTGTGCAGGGACTGCGAGTAATAAGACAAGGCAAATCACGATAACAAACCAATATTAAAAGACTTTTGATATCACAAAGACATCATTTTGAACGCTGGCATCAGACGGCATGTTAAAACTATTTTGTTGAGGAGTTTACACACAGTTTGAGGGGTGCAAGTTATATAGTAGAAGGCAGGAAGCTACTATGGAATGGATAGTATAAAACTGTTAAATGCTGAAATCATCACAAAGAAAGCGATCCTACACCAAGTGATGGCATCCTCCAATGTTTTTCAATCGCTTGATTATATATATCTCTGGAGACTTATACCTGCATCAATAATATATCAAGGTCCGATTAGAGTGTTGAAGGATGAAGATTAATAGCATCATATATTCCATGTCAGTGATAAGTCTAAACTGAATGTCAGTCAGCGATTGAAATATCAGCGTCCTTCTAGGCGATAATAATACTGATCAGCTATAATATATATTTCTGGAATACGCAGCATTTCTTACATCTCAGACACAGAGGTGCCGTTGGGAGTATGAGAAATGGAAAACAGAAATGTTGCTGATAATGTTTTTTTACAAGCCATGATAAAATCAAAGTCAATAATCAACAGATAATGAAGAAGGTCAAATGATATAGTCAGCAATGACAGTCACAAAATTTCCTTGAGAGTTTAAAACTAAGAACCCAATAATATTAAGGATCAAAGAGTAACAACAGATAAACGATGCCAACAAGACTAATCATAAATTAGTATGTGGAAAGAAATAATTATTTAAAGGCTCACTCAAAGTTTACATAAACTAAAGCAACGCATAGTGTTTTAAAGTTTTTGGAATGGTTAAGAATACATAATTATTGTATAAAGACATATGACTTATCATCTAAAATGTCACATCCTCCGTTGGTCATGATATAAATAAAGGTTATTTTATTTACAAAGAATAAGTAAGTGATTAGAGGAGTGTGAACAGATTAAGTAAAAGAAAATGTGTTAATTGCAGAATGAAGAACATGAAATAAGAAAACAAGAAAAATATAAGAGAGGTGATGTTATAAGAAACCAGAGAAAATTGAGGTGTAGAAGGGAAAGAAAAGGATATATATATATATATATATAGAATCAGATTTGAAATCTGATTTATATATTTTCCAGGATAGAAAGGAAGTGTGAAAGTATTAAAAGAAGAGATACTTTACAGAGTTAAAAGCAGTGATATATATATATTAAAGAAATAAGTGAAAGTGTAAGAAGAAAAACATTGACTACCTTCTAAGTTAGAGAAGAAATTAAATTACATCCATCATTAGGTTGAGTAAGCAACTATATAAAAGTGAAATTTCAGATTTTCATCAGCTGTGGGAGTAGGGGCTTCCAGTAGGTTGGATCCTGCGAAGTGTGGGAGTAGGTGCTTCCAGTAGGTCGGAGCCTGCGATGTGTGGGAGTTTGTAATAAAGTTTGTAATAACCCTCTCAGCCGGTTAAACACCAATTCCCTTTACTAAGCAATAGTTAGGCATTTTATCAAACACTTGACAATTACGTGCTACTACTTTCTCATGCTTAAGGATATAATTAAGTTTGCTTTGACTGAATTGGTTAACTGCTCATATATTTCCAGACATCCATCATTTACATTCTCATTCCTTTGCACAAATAAATCTTCTAGGTAAGGCAAGATCTTAATTTAATGCTGAAACCATAAACTGAAAATTCCTTTTATCAATCTCAATTGTTTCCCAGGAACTCATTTACTAATTCATTTAAAAAAAACATAGAACCTGGAATGAGTGACAGAGTAAACCATGAGCTTCACCATAAATTGCAGGTCTGGAATGTGCAGCTACAGCAGTCCCAAAGATGTTAAAAATGACGATTAACTGCAACAAATACAGATGCCAAATGTGTTGTAAAAACAGAGACGCCAAAGATGTATTTTATCTCTATGATTTCTTCCGCCTGTGCAGCAGGATATCTGCTTAGATTCAATGCCAGAAATGCCCCAAAAGTGCAGGTTCGAATCACCAAAAATGGCCCTAGATATTATAGTTTGAACTGGGCTGTGAAACCTCACTAACGCTACCAATTCACTGCACCAATTTGCAGAATTACAGTCCACGTCTGTAGACTAAGAATGGACATGCAGTTGCTTTAACTTGATGTCAATGGATAGTTGCAGACACACACCTACAGCAGATGTGTAAATCACCAATTTCTACGGTAAACCTGTGTTTTTTCAGTAACAGCAGATGTGTAAATCACCAATTTCTACAGTAAACCTGCGTTTTCTCAGTAACAGCAGAAATCAGTGCGAAGAAATACAACCACTCAAATCACAATCCCAAACAAACTCAAAAGAAACAACCAATCTCCACTATACTTCAGCAGTGGAAAGAAACCTTAGATCAATCCCTAGTCACAGTAAGTACAGTAGGGAAAACACTTGCAATAATTCCCAGTTATGCAATCCACAATACCACAGCTTCAGATTGACAAACACTTCTTAGAATCTCAGACACAACCCTTATACTTCAGCAAGGGCAACAAAATCCAGAACCTCAGAAAAGCCACAAAGGCAACAAAAGCAAATAAATATTCAAGCGTGCTTTTCCCAATGAAATAAGCTCATATTTATAATCCCGTGGTGACAAAAGTTTCCCAAAAGAACTCAACTTCAAAACTGCGAAAGTTTCCCAAAAGAACTCAGCTCTTGAAACTTTCCTACACAACTCTTTTAGTAACATTTAATACTTGGCTTAGGTATATGACTAGTTAAATAAATGGCCCCCTTTAATAATGATTCAACATTCAACTTAGTGAACTCATAAATTTAAATTATAACTTCATAATAAGCCATTTAATAATTTGATCACTAAAAATATAATAACTCCCAAAATACTCATCATGTAAATTGCCGTGTAAAATAGGAGTCACACCTATTATTTCTCCATGTGACCAAATGCACTTTCCAAAAATAGAAAGGGTCCATCTCAATCAACACCTGACTTACCACAAATAGTAAGTACACAAATCTAAGCCCAAATGAAGTCCAATCTGAGCCAAATGAAGGCCAACCTGTAGCTTACGTAATTGTGGAGAATTCAAGACCCTCCCAAGCCAAGCCATTGCCTTAGAAGACTCTCTATCCACAATAATTAGCCTATGAGGATCACAATAATAGGCTAATCTCTCAAACTCTGATTTTGGTAAAAATCGGGACATTACAGAGTTGGAGCTTCCAGTGCGTCGGTGCTCATAAATGTAGGGGTCGGAGCCTCTAGTAGGTCGGAGTCTACAAATCATTGTAAAAGAACAAGTCTACATAAAAACAATTTATTGCCGTGTTTTTCTCCTGCATTGAATTTTCACATAAATCTTGTGTTATTGTATTCATGTGCATAATTGTTTATTTCAACATTTGAAGTTATTGTTTGGATAAATGTTTTAAATTGCAAAAGTTGTTATTAAACTGATTCACCCCCCCTCTCAGTATAATCGTGTGCTCTTCACAACCTACACAAGGCACGAACCCCCTGAACAAAGATTTGAAGGAACCAACCCTTGGAATCACAAACTCTCACAACTGAGCACTAACTTAGTAAAAGAATCCAATCTCTTCTTGGAGGCATCAATCATTTCTTGTTGGAGGCACCAACCCCCAACACAAATTTCCACTTTTTGAATGTTGCTTCTACAACGGATGATGGATAATTTGATCTATCTAATTCATATACTACTAAATTTGTATATATACTCATCTCCTCAAAGATATTCACAAATCTACTTTGGGTGATGTATTTCCTTAACACGTCTGATTCTAAATCCAATGAATGATGTGCATCCTCTTTTAGCAAATCTGATCTCATCATCTTTTAGCAAATCTGATCTCAATCTCATAGCATTTTTGTTTTCAAAATTTGATCATAATATTGCTATGCATTCACATATATATTGAATATGGATATTTTCTTTATAAGGGATTGTACATATTCTTCATAAACAAAAGCATGAAATCTTCAATATGAATCCAAGTCACACATCATGCTTTCTAACTTGAATCTCTTCCTCCCTTCATATTGCTCTCTTCAACTTCGTCTTCACAATTCACTTCAGATTTCTCCTTTATATCTTTAGGCTTTCGTTTAAAACATAGGAACATGGGGACGCATCCCCTCCCTTCTTGTCCCACGTCTTGGAGACGGGGACGCACCACAGACCTGGGGACTCCATTTCCCCCTCCCTAGTGGTGCCACCAGATTCTGTCACCTCCGTCGAGGATGGAGGGATGTGCCGGGGTTGTTAGGTGATTTGACTATTTATGCTCAATGTTTGATGTTCCAATTCAATGCAATGTTCAAGTATTTACTCTTTTACAATTGATATCCATCCTACAATCTTTATATCTTATATTGCAATACATCTTTTCATAACTAGCATTTTAAGTACCATATGTATATTATATACAACCCCCCCGGTCCCCCCTCGCCACCCCCCTACCATCCCCAAAAGGCCTCTTTGTATCTCGTCCTGAATACTTGTCCCCCCATCCCCTAGGGTGGTGTAACTATGGTTTAAAATGAGACTCCTCTTTCAAATCTGCATATGCCTCTGTATGTATCTCTTTGAATCTGCATATGTAATTTGACCTATATATCTCCTCTTAAGTCTGCATTTATTTTCTTGCTGGTGTATTTTATTCTTCTATGAAGACTACACTTCTTTTTCTCCATGAAACACTCACCACGTGTGATGCTTGAGCATTGAGCATGGTTTGAGTGGACCTTATGTCCGTGAACTTGGGGTTGTGTTTGGGGCCTCTCTATGAACCTTGTCCTATGTTTGCTTAATGATTGGATTGACTGCATTGGAGTTTGAGCTCATTTGGTAGCTGTTGGTAATGTGTTTTATATTTTCTGGGCAGATGTTGGAGATTGTTTTCGTGATCTTTGATCTGTTGGAGTTATCTTATGTGATCTTGGATCTAGATCGTTGGTTAGTATGTGGACTTATATCTAAGGTCGCTTAGTCTTATGTTGTCTTACGAGTTAGTTATAATTGTAAACTTGGGGCATGTCCTAAGTGTTCTTTTAATGTAGTATGCCAAGCCAACTTGTGGCTTGCTAAGTATAAGTATACAGTCTTGAGATGTCTAGAGTCATTAGTAGTAAGGAGCATCTTGAGGGATGTTAGCTAGGAGGTGGAAGCTCCCATATGAGATTTGAGTTGTATTCTTCTTTGTAATGGCTGTAACTGGGAAGGCCTTACAACCCGACATGTTGGATATAAATCTTATGATTCTATTATGAGAATGTGTTGTTTTGGATTTGGATCTCTGTGTTATTGGTTATCTTCTGCTGTGTTGGTTGTTTTCTAGGGGCTAGGTTACCTCCAAGGGGGGTACACCCTACCTTGCACTGCATCAGATGGTACCAAAGAAGAATTCAATCTTGTGCTAGTTGTGTGGTGGATTGATTGTTTGTGGAGCCTTAGATCTCTTGGTTATGAGGTAGCAAATCATGGTTTTGGCTCGCAATTGTAGAGGACTCGCAGATGGATTGTTTTGGTTGTGAGATTTTGATGTGGAGTTGAAGTTTTCCTTGGGTGAATAGATTGCCGAATAGAGGAAGGCTGCGAAGATGGATAGTAGATTGTCGAGTGTGAGGCAACTGGAGTCTTGCAATTAGATTGCCAATGTGAGGCAATTGTACTTTGAGAGGAACTTGATGGCTAAGTTGGATCAGTTTTGGGTTAAATTCAATGAGAGGATTGAAGAGATAAGATAGTCTTGTTTGAGTTGGCATCTTTCGATCAAAAAAAGAGTTATTTGGCTGATTAGTAGGATTGTTTGAAGAAGAAGACAGTTTGTGGATGAAGAAGAATTAGAGGTTGCAGAAGTGCATGATGACTTCACAGAAGATGATGAGGTATCTTTTGGTTTTCATGAGCAAAATGTATTTGACATGGAAATTGCTGAGCATCTTATTTTGGATAATGAATTCGCTGATGATGAGAGTTTCACTTGTGTTGATGAGGAATTACATATTGCTGCTAATGTGAATATGGCTTTGGAATCATATTTTGCTGCTTATATGGTTGGGGATTCTATTGTTGCTAGTATGGACATGGATCTACATGTTGATGATATGGATTTTGCTACTGATGTGGAGTTGGATCTACTTGTTGTTGATGTGGATTCACTTATTGCTGATATGGCTGAAGGTTTACATGTTACTACTGTTGTGGATTTGGGTTTGCATATTCATGATGTTGCTGACATGGATTTCATTTTTGAGGATGTTATTATTGCTAGTTGTGATGATAAGTTGCAAAGATTATTGGTTAAGCATTATGTGGTTCAGTTTCATGCTATGAGTGAGCATGCCGATTGGGTTGTTGAGATTCAAAAGATTTTAATGTTTGAATGGATGTAGTAGATATGGTTGATTTGTAGATGTGCTCTCTTGTCTTTGATGTATTGGAAACCTTTGGTGAGGTGCAGATATTTCTTTTGGCATCAAAGTATGGGACCCACTTTTCTATTTACCTCGGGAGTCTGATGCAAGAGCATCGGGCATGGTTTTGAGTGGACCCTATGTCGGTGAGCTTGGAGTTTCTCTATGGACCTTGTCCTACGTTCACTTAATGATTGGATTGGTCGTATTGGAGTTAGAGCACTTTTGGTGGCTATTGGCAGTGCCTTCTTTATTTCTTGGGCAGACGTTGGAGATTGTTTCCGCAATCTTTGATCCGTGGGAGTTATCTTATGCGATCTTGGATCTGGATTGTCGGTTATAAAGTGTTTATTTAATGTAATCTGCCAGGCCGACTTGTGGTTTGCGAGGTATAAGTGTAGAGTCTTGAGATGTCTAGAGTCATCAGTGGTAAGCATGGAGTAGCTAGGAGCATCTTCGGGGATGATAGCTAGGAGGGGAAGCTCACATATGAGATTTGAGTTGTATTCTTCTTTGTAGTGGCCATAACCTGGAAGGCCTTACAACCCAACATGTTGGATATAAATTTTATGATTCTATTATGAGAATATGTGTTGTTTTGGATCTAAATCTTTGTGTTATTGATTATGTTCCACTGTGTGGTTATTTTTTGGGGGCTATGTCACCTCCAAGGGTGGTACACCCTGCCTTGCACTCCATCAGCGTGATGTATTTCTTTTTGCATTCACACCTCACACACTTTTTCATTTATTACATTGAATTGTCTCTCTTATAAATCTTGTCTTAATAAGAGACACTACTTTATCGTGTGCCCTTTTGTCCATTCTTAAACAAACATCTTTTTAACTTAAATCAATGATATTAAGTATCTTTCCTTTGTTTTTATTAATTTCTGTCCTGAAAAAGGATACACACATAAGCAATGTGTTTTCTTTTATAAATATTGCTTTTACTTTCCGCTATATTTCAAAACATGGATCCTTTGGTATATTTGCTGTTTGTTTTGAATAACACAAATTAACATTTGTCTTAACTAATTGTTATCTTCCCTTAAATCACTGCATTTGACAGAAGATTTTAGTCATTCATTGTTTTTTCTTTTACCAACAATTTGCTCTATACCACGATTGGTCTTATATAAGACAAATTTCTTTTCAGAAAACATTCAATGCCCTTTTTGTTCTTGTTTGTAGATAAGATAACGACTTTGTCTTTTGTATTTTGGTCTTATTTGCTTTTGTCAAATCCTCCATTTTCAATTTGTTTTTATGTGTACTATTAATTGTTGATGTATACTGGTAAAGCACAACTTGTGTTTCCATGCAACAGATCTAGTACTTCAAGTCCATGATCAACATAAATTTGCATAATGCATCTCATACTTTAAATTGTCAAGTGTTCTTTAAAGATCATCTCTGTTGATTGTGCTATTGTATATGTTTTTCAAGCAACTCTTTTATATGTATAATTATTTAATACTTCCAATGCAAGGTCAGTACTGCAGCTGGCAAGATCTTTTAGGCATTTCTCAGGTAGCAAACAGTAACTACGTGTGCAAACTCGAAGTTAGACACACAAATATCCAAAATTGGCTCATCAATGCCTTCGCCTTTGCTAGACACAGCTGAAGCATTGCTATTCAATTTATCCGTTGACCTCCGAGATAGATCATGACCTCTATGTCTATTTTTTTAATGATGTGTTCCTGTATTTCTCTAGTTTTTGTTCTCCGACTTTGTCTTACGTCAGTCTTTCTTGCAAAAGTCCGTTCCCTGCAAACTCTTGTCTGCATCTTTGCTAGAGATAGGTGATGCATTATTCTTCATCTTATTTCTCAGCTTGCAAGATTGATCACGATCTCAGTGTCTATCTTTTATATCATCTTGTCCTTGATCTCCGATGTTGTTTTCTTATATTGGGTAAGATCATTCACTACTTGAGCAACATCTAAAGTTTTACAGGGCAGCCACATGAACTCTTTCTCAGTTTCTTATCTGTATTATTAGTTATTTATCCTATTCTTTTTCACATTTAATCTTTTCATTAATTTCTCTTCTTAGTAATCTGACCTTTACCACCCCTTTCACATCAATGCTGATTCAGATTATAAATTTCTTCTCGACATAAATGACAACTTGCAGTAGTTTATATCTTTGACATCGACGACAAATTTTCCAACAATACATCCATTCAAAACATGTCCATCCAGTTCTAAAGCAGTTAAGCAATTCTGATTTTACATTTTGAATTCATATTGAGTGCTTTTTTAATACTAGACTCAATTGTCAAGTCTTTTAAGACCCTCCAGGAACCAGGCTGAAGGAGAGGTACATGGATCATGAAACTCCAAGAGCATGATTGGATATTAAACTAACCAAACTTGATAGAGGAAGAGATTTGTGTTAGTATAGAGCAGAAAATCAGTTTGTTGGAAAAGAAACAATTGAAACAGCTGAGTTTGGTGATCTCCTATAACACTATTTATTGCTTCTTCTGATGAATAGTGCTTAGGAATTGTGCTATTCTTTAGTTATGGAGAACACCCCTCAGTTGCACAATGCTGTGTGGGTTGTTGCTGAAGAAGAAAGGACGAATGTGTGTAGGGAAGAGAATTTTCCTAGAACAGACCCACAAATTTCCCAGAAAGAACAAATTTGTCTTGAAAAATTTACTAAAAAATCTCCAAGAGGAAAATTTTAGAATCTGAATTTCTTTCAAAGGAAAATTAAAAATCCTGTTCTGATACCATATTAGACAAATAATTGGTAAAATATTGGACGATTCATTTAAAAGAATAATTGTTCTAATAGAGTTTACAATCGAGACGTTTCTAAAAAGAACCATACAAATATCAAATAATAAATATAATCTATTATATAGGACATTTACAATATTGAGAAGTGACCAAAAAAAAAGAAATAAAATAACTTAGAAGATATTATTTTAATATTTTGGAGAAGAAAGACAAATACATCATGTACACTGGGTTAGTGAAGATTCTTTGCTGACTTACGGAGAGCAAGCTGTGGGAAGATTGATTTTCATTTTTTAATTAAAGGAAGTTGCTGGAGGTTTTTTGTTAAGAGACTCGATGTTTTTTCTGGAGGAGTTTGTAAGGTCCAACTAGGGTTCTCTAAGAAAGAGTTCTTCCTATTTTATTCAAAGGTCATTCTTTCTCTGCAAGGAAAATTGTGTTTGTTGAAAGTTTTTCCTGATCAAAGCTTTTCCTCTGCCTCTCTGTTCATTGTTTTTAAATGTGATTTCCGTGCATGACTTTTCTACACTTATATCGATTTTCTTCCTGGATTCGATTATGTTTTTTAGCATCAACGTTGTGGATCACACTTTGTGAACTATCATCCAGATGAGAGAGAAGGATAGTAATGGAAGAAAGATATGCAGACTAACCTGATAAAAATAAAAAGGCAAGGTGAGACAGAAAAACATGCATGAGGCAGAGAGGGAGAAAAAGAAATAAAAAGAAAGGAATAAAAATAAAATAAAATAATAACTAAACCAACATATGCAACCAAATGTCTAAATATAACAAAGAAGAAAAAACACGACCACAGATAAACCTATAAACACTAAACCGAAAAACAAAATAAAATAACAAGACGATAAAATAAAAATTGTATAAAAAAACTTCTAGTTCGCTAACATAATATGTGATTTAATATATTTGTGCGCACTAATAATTCTTACATACCCACACTAAGCACATAAAGTATCGTGCAAATAATATTTATAACATATTTAAGCATAGACATAAAAAAACTAAAAAATACTATATAACAAAAAATCAAAGGAATATGAAACAAAAAAATGCAAGAGAGCAATATAAAAAGATATACATCTAATAAATCTAAAAACTAATAAAAATGATTTTATATATATACAAAGGAATAAAAAGAAAATAATGGCAAGAATGCAATATGAAAGGATACACAACCAAAAAAGAAGAAGAATATAAAATATAAAAATATTATATATAATAAAATACACACACATATAGTTGTATACTTGTAAGTATGCAGATGTATATCCTTGTTTATAAGTATATATACTTGTATAAGGATACTTATATGCTTATGTAAGTATACTTGTATACAAGGATATATCCTTATATACCCTTCTATATAAGTATACAATGTATATATTTAAAAATAAACCAAGAGCATAAAAAACTGAATATCACAATGTTTACTGCCTACAGGAAACTAGTTTGATTCATGCTACTATATTATGCAAGTACAACAAAGAAAATAAGTTCAATTGAATATTAGGAAACCACCATATATTTCATTACTGTTCTTTAAGTACATCAATCACATATGACATAACAATGCTGTCTGTTGTCTATGGAGAGAGTGTATATATAATATCCGAAGGTGTGTGACTCAATCTTCATGATGTAATGGCTTGCCCTTCAGTCACTAACGACTCCCTAACAACTTAACCATTCCTGACAAGTACAATTATGCCAACAACACACAAATGCATAGTTCTTATATATAGATGAACTAAATATATGAATATCTAGTTCAAATATATATAAGAAATGCCTAGAAACAATTGATAAAGAACTAATTATAGAAAAAGTAAAGAAAATATGTAATAATATATACAATGGAGTGTGCAAATATATATATATGAAGCAAATATAATAAAAACAAAAAGGAAGAACTAAAAGTGAACATGAGAACTATATAAAATATGTATATAAGAATACACAGTTCTATATATAAAAGAACCAAATAAGCACAAAACATACAAAAATGATCTCAGAATACAATAAAATGTATCAAAAATAAAATCAAGATAATAAAACAAAAAGCCAATAAAACTCCAAGAAAAGAAGCAACAAAAACCAACCAAAGAGAAAGAAAAGAAAGGCAATGCAATGAAGAGGCAAATGTGACACGGGGGGGGGGGGGTGGGGGGCGGTGAAGCATGCACACAACATGCAAACAAGGAGATAGGAGAAAGAATGAAATCGAGAAAGAGGACAAGTGTAGGTGGGGGGAACCTAGAAGCAAGCCAAGGGATAGGAAAAAACACAAGGGTCAAAAGACTCCAAAAAGATTAAGGTCTCAGGGAGGATTGTGGAAATCTGATATTAAATTTTCTGCACTTGTCAAGGGTTTTCTTGTAATGTCAAATTTTTACACCTCCCTTAGTGTGAGGACTAGCTAGTAGGATTTGGCCTATTAGTGAGGTCCTAGGTCAATGAGATTGGTAGAGAACTGTTTTAGGGGCTTGTGATGACATATGAGGTTTGGAGAGCTAGTTTGACTAGTCTTGGGCAGTCTCCTAGATTTTAGGGGGAATCCCTATTTTTAGGGATGATTTGGGAGTTTGTAGGGACACAACAGAGGGCCTTCGAGATCATCTGGGAAACTTCTGGCACATCTTTTTTTTAGGAATGTTCCTAAATTCTAGGGTGGAACTGCTAGTTAGCTCGCCATGGTCAGACAACATCAATGGACAAGGAGCGTCAACTAGAATTTAGATTTGGGTCCGGATGAGCAAGCTACGAATCAATTGGAAATAATTTTAATTATTTTCTAAGTTGGTTTTAATTGGGTCAGAGCATTTGCATTATTCATATCAAAACTTCTGAGAAGGCATACTTCTGCCTAGTACTTATCCTGTAACTTGCAACACCTTCCAGATTGTATATCAGAGATGACTCAGAGGATACGGCTAGAAGATTAGTAGCTGGAAGACTCGTGACCATTGCAATTGGGAATTTATCGTTGGAAAGTTTCTACTTACATATCCTCTGACACATAGGTCAACAAATTGGAGAAGAGAGAAGCAACGATTGAGAGGAAGATTTCTTATTTTTCATATGGAGTTGGTCATGTTAGGTATTCAGTGATGAGAGACATACAACAATATATTACATCAGTGATGAGGACTTGATCAATATTTGTGCAATCCATATAATTGGAGAACAATCTACTTTTCAATATTACCAAGTAAGGGTGCTCAGATATAAGAAAAAAAAGGTGGCATAAACTTAGAACAATACAACTTGCAAAAAGTTAAGGACAATGACACATCTCTTTGCCAACTAATTACCCATCCCAACAAGCATAACTAATGCTGATTACAACTTTTCTTGATTAACCATTACATCTATTCCCTTGAAAAAAGAGTCGTCTTCCAGATGACAAAAACAAAAAAAGACATCAAGAAGAAGGTTGGGAAGACATCCCTGAACTCAGAGCTCCCTGGAGTCACTGCAAATCGGGTTTAGCCGCCTTCTATTTGGTCCGAACTCCTTGTAAAACATGCAAAGCCTCCATCTTCTTAGCCTCTGCTGTGCTAGTTCTGTTCTCCAAAGCCACCTTCTCTAGTTTCTAGGCATCCTACATGGCAGCTTTCTCGACCTTCCACTAATTCTCCATGGCAACTATCTCAGCCTTCCACTGATTTTCCAGAATTGTCATTTCCATTGTCCATTCTTGAGTCAATCGTGCTGCAACTTGTTTTCCTTGCTGTAATTCTAAGAAGGCCTTGCGAAAGGCACTTCCATGTCTCCAAGGGTCTCCATGAGAGGTGACTGGTCCAGGGTGGAAGGAATGGTGTATCGCTTCTTCCACTCCGCAACCCACTCCTCCTGCAATCAGGTGGCCCCCCATTGCGGACACTTGTTGTTATCCCCTTCTAATGGGTTGCCATCCTTGCTTTGCTTGAGGATGTCCTTCTGTATCCTTGTTATTATATCCGAAGCATGAGTCACCTCGCCTATTCTTGGAGCTTGAGCGGCTTCTGTACCATGTGCCATACCCCAGTCCCTAGCTACGACTCCTTCCTTACTGGTGGCGTGATAGATCTCAGAAGATCCTAGTATGCCTGTAGTAGGTGGTCGAAACGTAACCTCCCTAAGGGTTTGTAGAATGGAAATATTACTCAAGTTCACAAAATAATAAAGACATGCATACAGAGCCAAACATAGAATGTACTTTAATACCACAATACCAATTGGCGAGGAAATGATTTACTTTATTCATACCAAAAACATCATGAGTACATTGACAATATTCCAAGTACTTATAGAAGGGTGGGTTGGTTGGGAAAACTAACCGATGCATTCCCTCACCTCCTAACTACCCAGTTTGCTCAAGCTTTAACAATCGCTAAGTACAATATTACTTTATTCTCTACTACAAGGTTCCTTTCAAATGGCTTAAGTGGATATCCACTACGTGGGAGTCTAAAGAAGATGAGTCTGTGTCGCTCTCCTCCCTTTCTGAACTCTGTCCCTCATCCTCTTCCTCTTCTTGATTGCCAGCCAATGCCTCCTGTTGTTGCTCCTCAATTGTTGCTGTTTGTTTTGGATTCTTTTTTCTTGGTTCTTTGCTAGAGGTCCCACTCCCATAGTATCCATGTGCAACCAATAGGTCATAGCCGGTTTGTAGGGTTCCACCTGGTTGGCTGGAATGAATGCCCCTCTATGCTCCGTGACCATTTGAGTCCGTACAACTTCTAGTAGTAGAGCTACTGTATGGTGAGGGATAGAATACCTTGTTCTTTAGCTCCATGAATTCTTGTAGTCTTTCTAAAAGAAATTGCTTATACAAGCCTTCAACCACATGTTACATCCATAGAGCAATATCTGATATGCGACTACCTGATGTTAGTTTACTTTTCACTAGATCCACAATGCATCACCATTCGTCATTGGCAATGAAGATTTTCTTGAGACCTCGGCTATTCTTCAAAATTCTTTCTCATTCTTGTTTTGTGAGCTCCTTTTTGCAAATTAGTTGTAACCATTTCTTCTTTTCTTCGACTGCCATTAGGGTTTTTACCAGTTCTTGTCCTCAGTTGGGTATTCCAAAAACCTTGTTAGTTTCTTCTGTTGAGTAGGAGATTGTTAATTTCTGGTGTTGATATCAGATTATGGAGTGGTTCATCTTTTAATCATACCTAGCCACCATGGTACGCAATATTGGTTCAAATTCTTTTAAATCAAATGTGGGCATGAAAATAATCTTATCTACCTTTGCCTTCCACAACGTTTCCTTCTGTGGATGGTTTTCTTTTGCATGCTCCCACCAGGGATGACATTCACTACCCATGACACTTTCAAAAGTGACATTTTCTGTTGTAATCTTTTCTGGTTTATTTCCTTTGTCCTTCTTGGTCACCATCTTTCCCACTTGTAAGGCTGTTTTGTTCTTCTTGGAGATGATGATGTTTCCTTTGCTAGGATTCCCTAAACTCAACTTTACCATTTTTTGGAAATTGCCCTTAGTATTGGTCCCTTCACCACTTACCGAGTTATTCCTTCCGGCCACGTGCTTAGAGATCTTATACATGTCTCGTTTACCTGTGATGTTACCAGCTCTTTCTCTTTCCCTGCCTTCCTTTGTCTATCTCGACCCGATACCTTAATCCTAATCCGACCCTTTGCACGTATGATCTTTCTTCCCTCTTCCCTCTATGTGTACGACCTCTGTTGCTTTTATCCGTACGTCTGTGTCCTCTCCACGTACGACCCCTTCCTCTGCTCGTATGACCTTTGTCTGTATGACCCTTTCCTCTAATCATACAACCTTTGCCTGTACGACTCTTATCGTTGTTTGTACAATCTCTGCTTGTATGACCTCTATCTGTATGACTCCCATCCTTTCTTGTACGATTGCAGTTGCCCGTACGACACTGATGGCTCGTACAACTGTTGTCCATTCGACTTTAGCTCCAGCTCTAATCGTGCTCGTACGACTCCTTAGCTGTGGCTCTTGTACCTTCCTCGATTTTTGCGCATTGACTTCCTCTCCCTGCAAACCTATCTGACTGGACTTCTCCAACGCCAATAAATATTTGCTAGTGGCCCTGTCTATTTTCCCATTGTCTCTGGTTTCACCTTTATCACCTTATGTTTTTAAAAACTGAATAGCTAAAGGCTCTGTTCTCACTTTATAAGGTTTTAGTTTTGACCTGTTCACTAGGTCTTTTATGGGTATATTATCAAAGGTGGATAGTTCTTACTGCCCCATTGTCTTTGGCTTCTAGGACCTTATATGGTCCCAACCATCTTACTTTAAACTTTCTTGGCTTGACCTCGTTTTTTCCATTATCTTTAAGCACCAAATGTGGAGGTTGGAAATCCATTCTTTTTAAATGCCTATCATGCTAGAATTTCCACCTCTGTGGTGCCACCTCTATTGCCCATTGAGCTAGTGTTCTTTTTTCATCCAGTTTTATTAAGGCATTCAGTCTTTCCCGTAGGCTTTCTTCATCCCCCAACCTTTGTTGTATGGCTATTTTAAGCTAGGTACTGTGTATTCCATTGGTATCACCACTCTTGCCCATACATCAGTTGGAAGGGATTTTGTCTAGTGGTGGCCTTATAAGTAGTTCTGTACGCCCACACCACTGCCTAGAGTCTTTCTTCCCAATCTTGTCCTTCGACTCCACAGGTCTTGTAGAGTATTGTCACTAATATTTTATTGGTGGATTCTACTTGACCATTTGCCCTTAGATAATAGGGATTGGAAAAGGAATGAAAGATTTTGTACTCACTTGTCATTACCTTGATGGTGTGATTGACAAAATGTACCCCTCTATCACTCGTAAGGTCAATTAGAGTGGAATCCCAAATGTAGTTACTATTTTTCCATACAAAAATCTTGCTGTGCTGAGGGCTGTGTTATTCGGCAAGGCCCATACTTCTGTCCATTTTGTAAGATACTTTGTTGCCACCACTGTGTACCTCTATCGATGGTTCTTGCTCATGGGTAGGGGTCCCACAAAATCCTGTCCCCAATGTTCAAATAGTTCTTGTGGTTGAGGTGGGAACAATGGCATGAAATCTCTTTTTAGGGTTTTCCCCGCTCTCTGGCAGGGGTCATAGCGCAACACCCATTCTCTCGCATCTGCATACAATGTGGGCCACTAGAGTCGAACCAATAGAACCTTCCTTGCGGTTGCATTAGGTCCCATGTGACCTCCTGCCAATCCTTCATGGGATTCTTTCAGTACTACGAGAATTTCTTCTTCCATAACACATCTCCTTAGTACCCCGTCGGGTCCCATTTTGTACAATAATCCTTCAATCTATTGAAATGTGCTGCTTTTGAGCGCTATCTTTCTCCTTTCTACTGCTAGCATTTCACTCAGAAAGGTAGCTGTTGACAAATACTGCCCAATCTTTTCATACCACTGGGGTAACACGAATATTTGAAATAGGTGTGCATTTGGAAAATCTTCAATCACTCCATTGCTAGAAGCTTCTCCTGATTTAATTCTCGATAATTGATCAACAATTACATGAGTTTTTCCCAGTTGGACTATAATCTTGAAGGTAAATTCTTGCAACATAATTAACCATCTACTTAATCTTCCTTGGATCACCGACTTGTTTACCAGGTACATTAGTGCTTGATGGTCAACAAAAAATGTAAAGGGTGTAGCTAGTAAGTAATGTCTAAATTTCTGTATGGCATAGACCATACCTAAAGCTTCCCTTTCCATGGTACTGTAGTTGTGCTTTGCTTTTGATGGTAGCCTATTTGCAAAATACACAGGGTGATCCAGCCCTTCATTCCTAGTTTGTTCCAAAGTGACACCTATTGCATAGTTGGATGCATCCACATGGACATGGAATTCTTTATTCTTGTTAGGGTATATGAGGATCGGGGCTCCTACTAGTCTCTTCTTCAATTCTTGGAAAGCCTCCTCTTGTTCCTTCTCCCAACAAAATCGTTCTCCTTTTCTCATCCCCTTTTCCAGGGGTAGAGAGACTTCGGCAAATGCTTTTATAAACCTCCTATAGTACCCTACATGCCCCAAGAAAGATTTGACACCCGTTATGTCTAACGGAGTCTTCATATCCAAAATGACCTTGATCTTGTCAGGATCTATCTTCAATCCTTCCTTGCATACAATATGACCAAGAAGTCTACCTTGTGGAACCATAAATCTGCATTTTTTGGGATTCAGGGCTAGCCTTGCTCTTCGACATCTATCTATGCATTTGCCAATAATTCTAAGGTGGTGCTCCTTCCCATTGTAGGCGGACCAATCATCCAAGAAAGCTTTGAAGTTTCCTACCAACATACTGTCGAAGATGTGTAGTATGATTCTTTGGAACGTGGCTGGTGCATTGCACAACCCAAACGAGATCCTGTTATAAGCATATACACCATCTTCAACAACAAATGTAGTTTTTTGCTTGTCGTCCTCCGCAATATTGATTTGATTATATCCTGAAAATCCGTCCACAAAGGAGTATATTTCATGGCCAACCACTTCTTCTAAGATGCTATTAGTAAAGGGAATAGGAAATTGATCTTTTATAGTTACCGCATTCAGACATTTGAAGTCAACACATATCTAAATTTGGTTGCCATCCTTCACTGATATGACTATAGGAGATAACCCATTCACTTGTTTTCACTTTGAATATTATCCCTGCTTCCAACATTTTTGTGATTTCTTCTTAGACGTTGGCTGCATAGTTTTTATTCATTTTGTAAAGTCATTCCATACTGGTCTTGCTCCAGGTACCAGGGGTATCCGATGGACACACAGTTCCTTTCAAGTCCTTGTACATCCAAGCAAAGACGTCCTTGTACTCCAGAAAGATTCTGAAAGCTGCCGCCTTCAACAATCTGTCCTAGTCGTCCCCTATTAGGATATCCTTGGGTTGATCTTCTTCCCCAAGGTTTATAGGCTCAAGTTTGGCCTCCTTGTATTCTACCTCTTTCTCAAATATGTGTGCTGGTGTCCTGCTAAGGGTTGTCATACCCTATTTGCTATACCCTTTCAGGTACCTTTCTTCAGACTCCGATTCTCAGATTTGCAACATATTACATTATGGCTGGAAAACTTCCCAGTCTCCCATCTGCCAGTGAAATAATCCATTGAGGAAGCTGGTTTCATTTTCTAAGCATTCCCCAAGTTTGGGCACCCCTTCCTCATCTTGTTCCACTCCGCATGGTCTTCTCCCTCTGCTTTTGAATCCAATGCCATGTCATGACTTACCGACTGGTTCCTCAGGTCTATGGTGTACTTTCTGCCCTTTGACTCAATAGATAGAGTATTCCGTTTCCAATTATGGGTAGCTTTCGCTCTGGCCAGCCATCCTCTTCCTAATAAAGCATCATACCCCTTTTTCTCTTAAGTAATAACCGCAAAATCAAGGAAAAATTGTTGTGTACCGATTGCTACCTTTTGTCCCATCAAGTTTCCTATTGGCTTAATTCCATATTGGTCTGCCCCCACCAGTTGAAATGTAGGTGGCTAGAGTGTGGGTTTCCCTATTGCCTTCCATTTTTCTCAAGTAAGACATTTACGCTAGAATGACCATCAACAATAGTATTCAAGAGTTTATACCGCAATATTTCTATTTCTACTACTGTTGGTGTCCTCCCTATTCCTATAGAGAATAGGGTATTGTTTTCTTTCCCGACTTTTACTTCTTTCTTGTCTTCCTTAGAGGGCATCCCTGCCATACTTGCCCCTTGTGTTAATGCTACCTGTAGTTGAGGTAATGTTTCTAGTAAATCAGCAATTTTCACCGGGATGGTGGTCTCTAGTACTTGCATCACGATATTCAACACACCACCGTCTGTAGGAAGTTTATCTGGCCTTGCCTTCCCTTCCTCTCACATGCTATCTTGAATGTCTTTCCATGCTTCATGAAATCTTTCATTCTTAGTAGTAGCATCCGGGTAGACCAGTTTCCTGTCTTGCATCGTTGTGACGGCAAGGATTTCATTTTTTGGTTCTTCAATGTCTAACATGTTCACCACCTTTTGTCTTGGGCAATTCACATCCTCATGATTTCCTTGTCCACACCATTTACACAACATTTTTCCATTCTATCTTCCTCCATGTTGACAATCTTGTGCAAAATGCCCCCATTCGTTGCACCCCCTACATTGGATCATAGTTCTTCCCTTAGAATCGTATTGTATTGCTCACCAGGGTGTGTTGTTATTGCTGTTGTTGTTGCTATTATTATTCCTCTTCTATTATATCTATATCCTCCTTGTGAGTCTTTTGTATGTGTTCTTTGGAGTGGTGGAGGGTGGTGTGGATTGCTTTCCCTACATGAAGAATACTTGTGCATTCTATGTTTTTAGATTGTAAGGACAATCTTTGATTGTGTGTCACAACACTTGACAAATCTCACAAAATGTTTTCCTCAGGCATGTCCCTTTTGTATGGTCCTCCTTTTCACAGTCTGTGCACCATAGCTCCCTCGCTTCTTCTTTTTCTTCCTTACTTCCCGTTATCTCCTTCATTAATCGCCTCATGTCCTTTCTCAAGGTTTGGATGGTTTTGGATTCATCCTCACTTTCTTCTCAACTTTCACTCGCACTTCCATGCCATCTTGCCTTGGAGGTTTTGTTCTCACTTTCTACGTCTGTTGCATGAGTACACACATCCACAAAGGTTGATGGTGGGAATATTTTCATCTTTTTCCTTAGGGATGGTGTCAGTCCTTAAATGAAACACCTTTTCTTCAGTCCATTTGCGGGCTTGTTATCAAGTTTTCATATCAGTTCCTTCAGTCTTCTACTGTAGGTTTTAACTGATTCATTCTTACCTTGCCTTATATTATAAATCTCTGTCACTATTTCATCATTGTCCCTCAGGGGTTTGAATTCTTCTTCAAAGGCTGTGCAAAGATTATTCCATGTGCTCTTCGTGCTAGCCTCAAAATCTTCATACCAGTCAATGGCTATACCTCTTTGTGTGGCCATAAATGCTTTTAGCCACTTGTTAGCATCATTTTGTCCATTAGCTTGCCATATAGTTATGCATGTTTTCTTACAGTGGCGAGCGGGGTCCTCCGAACCATCCTTGGTGAATCTAGGTGACTTTTGTTTGTCCATTGCCATTATGTTGCCCTTTTTTGTTCTTGGTGGGACACCCCCTCTTGACGAGATGCTTCCTCTTCTCGAAACACTTCCTTCTGACGGAAAACTTCCTCCCGATGGAACACTTCTTCCTAACGGAACACTTCCTCCAGATGGAACACTCCTTAATGGAACACTTCCTCCTGATTGGAAGCTCCCTCACAACGGGCTCGATTCTTGATTGCTTGACTCGAGAATATCTCCTTCTCTTGTGCTTAGGTTTTATTCATGTTGAAGTTCTTTGTGTGTAGGGGTCTCCAAGTTTCTGCACCCTTACTTCCTTCTTGGCTTTTCAGAGATAGCCAAATTGGCTATTCCTTCGATTGTATGCTCAATCAACACTTCTTGGATTTGGGTGGGGTCCCCTTGTCCCCTTAAGTTACGACGTTTCTCCTGATGCTGTTGGAGATGTAATGTCTTTAAGGTGACTTCCTCCTCAGTTTCTTCCTCTGCTACCCACCTCGGATATTTGTTTGGAATCAGGGTCATGAATTGGTGTAGTGTCTATTTCCCTTCCTAGGATTATCATGATCCTCCAAGTTGCGTTCCCTTGTCCTCCTTTCAGCAAACCTCTGGAGTACCTGTTGCCTCCTTCGTTCCCTTTCTATTTCATCTTTTTCTTCCTCAACACGTACTATGTTTCTTGCCAACAAGTGAGGAATCTGTCTCAATAGATCGCATACTATTGGTGGCACCAAAAGTTCGTCATGTACTGTGTTCTTAGGAACTGTTCTCTCACGGGCTTCCCTTTGCATGTACTGATTGACCACAACTTCCTAGGCTGTCACTAGATCGCGTGTCAACTGATCTTCTCTAGTTATTTCCTCCTCTTCTCCGTCACTATTTGTTACTTGTATATGTGGGTAGGAAGGGTCTTCCCATTATTCCATCCTGCCTTGCCAATGACCTTAGGGATCAGACTTAGGCAACGATGCCAAAATGTAGAATGGAAGTATACACCAAAGTTCTAGACTCACCAAATACTAATTACCACAGGAACATAGAACATACCTTTTACCATAACAATGGAAATGGCGAAGAAATGCTTTATTCGTATTCATATCAAAACATGATAATTCAAAGTTCAGATTCCAAAGTCTTATAAGACAGTCGGTTGGTTGGGAGAACCAATGGACACATCCCTTCGCCAACTAACTACCCATCCCAACAAGCATAACTAATGCTGATTATAATGTTGCTTGATTAACCATTACAATAATCAAAGATTTCAAAATATAAACAAGGAAATAAAGAGGATCTATGCGGGGAGTCTATAAGATCCAAGCAGCAACTGCATTGAAGTGGGTAGATAATCATTGGATCTATCATTGCATACAACATATATGTGGAAGCTGGGTTTATCTGAAGATTGAAAGAATACCATCTTCATACTATAAGAGATAATGTATAAAAGCATCATAAAAGAAAGACCATATAAACTATTATTATTAGTCAGATATAAATTCATTAGTGGTGGATCTGCATACAAGTATATTGTGAATATAGCATTTGATCAGTACAAAGACAATGCCTTCAACTTCAGAGGATTCTGTAATAGATCACAAGATCAAATATTCAATTCAGATTAAAGGTCATACCAATCTCAGGTATTTTATCACGCAAAATTCAAAACACAATGCTAGTCCTTCACTATCTAAAAACACCTTTAATCTAGTCCTTCACTAT
This sequence comes from Cupressus sempervirens, assembly GCA_028749045.1. NCBI lineage: Eukaryota > Viridiplantae > Streptophyta > Pinopsida > Cupressales > Cupressaceae > Cupressus > Cupressus sempervirens. The sequence goes on from CM053792.1 coordinate 427,186,026, forward strand.
CTAAAAAATATAATGAGATTGGTAAAATTTGATCTTGTGATCTATTACAGAATCCTCAAATCAAAATTCTGATGTTTTGCTGTGTGAAGGTTCCTTTGATGGGTTTTAATTATTGTTTTCAGTAAAAAAATTCTGGGAGGGTTTTATAATTTTTCTTCTTTGAACATTATTATTGGTTTTGTCACTTGTGTGATCTTTTGCCTTGAAATTTTGTTTTGTAAAAGGGTTTTTCTGTTTTCACTAAAAAATGAAGTTTTGTATTATGTTAGGTATTCCTATTTTAGGGTTTTTACCAAGGTTGCACAGGTACGTGGGTACGGGAACGGGTACAGGTATGGGAACGGGTACGGGTACGGGTATTTTTCAAAATAGGGTACAGGGGTACGTGTGTGCCTATTTTTTCTATATAATTAATATTTTATAGAAAATATAAAAATCAAAATATATGTCATGAGTCATGACATTGAGCATTCAAAACAAGAAATTTGAAATATATATATATGCTATTGCTGAATGTTTAATGTTTAAAGTATTTTTCATAATAGGGGACAGAGGTACTTGGGTATGTCATACTTATTTAAAAATTATACCTTTATATTTATAAAACATCTGAAATTATGAGTCATGACAATGGTTTTTCAAAACAAGAACAGTGATAAAGTTTGCAAATGTAATGTATTGTTTTCAGTTTCAGATTTGCTATATGTTTGAAATAATAATACATGATAAATGCTTAGATGCATAACAAAGAAGGCAGACTTTAAACATGAACAAGAGGATCCTAAATCATATAACAATGACATATTGCAAATGATAAACTTATGACTTGAACAGTGATAAAGTTTATTGTTAACGAGTATCAAAGTTTCAAACTAATTTGGTATTGAATTACGTTTGATAAACAACAAGCTAATACAAAAATAAAAAACCAAAAAAATAAATCAGAATCTTAATCAAGGTCCTTAGCTATGATGCTCTCCACCGAGTACCTGGTACGTGGGATACGTGTATCCGGTACTTGGGTACGTGGGTACTCGGTGGGTACGAGTACCAAGGGTGTGGGTACGAGTACCCATGCAACCTTGGTTTTTACTATGTTTTTTTGAAAAAAAATTACGCTTTATAAATTTTAGTTTCATGGTTTGGTGTTTTTTTCCACAAAAAATGTGGGTTCTTTTAGCTGTTCTACATCACACCTATTTTTGCTAGCGCAACACACTAGACAAGGATTTGCCGATTTTTCCACAAAATAGTGGTTTCAAGTTTTCAACAGCTGATCTCAGAGGGATATCTTTGTTACCCAACAGTAGGTTAGACCAATATCAGTACTCTTGGTCATTTCTAGAAGTTTTTCAAATCCAGGGAGGGTCTCAGTAGTAGGCTCATGTTGCTGAGTGCTCTGATGAGTAGGGAGCAGCCTTCTGTGCATCTGTGATCAAAAGAACTCCAGACTATTTTCTGTAGTATAGTTAATATTATGACAACTAAGGGAGGGTATTAAAATAATATTGTAATGTTTCTATAATGGCCATCTTAGTTTTAGTTGTTTAGGTAGTTTTTATTTGGTAAGTTCGTTGCTTTTCTAGAAACTCTTGCTTTGTAATTTCTCTTTTGAAGGAAATCAAATCTCTATTGTTTGATATTTAAATATCAAACTATCAAGTTTTATAACACTAATTTAGATTAACTCTTGAAGTAATTAAATAAGTTTTAAAAGGTAAAAAATAATATAACTGTTGGAAACTACAATTGGAACAATTGTTATGTTGGAACCATGTGCCCATCAAATCTATCCTTTTTTAAAGTGTTATTGAACTAAACATACACGGAAGTATCTTCTGTGTTATTTTGCGATATGGAATGTTTAACGTGGATCCAACTTGAACTGTTCAATGCTAGCTTTGTCATTGCAGACAAGGATCAATCATAGCTAGAAAATTCAAAATAGTTTTAAATTTTTTTGTTGTTTTCTTTTGCAGCAGTCCATATAAATTCCCAGCATTTTATTTGGTTTTAATGAGATTATGTATTATCTAATTTATTAGCCCAACAGAATTTGATTTTCTTGTGAATAATGAATTGCAGGATGATGATGATCTGGAAGATGATGGAATCAAGATTGAACCTTTCAATCTGAAGCAAGAGAGAGAGGAAGGTTACTTTGATTCAGAAGGGAACTATGTGGAGTATGGAAATGGGAATGAAATTAAGGTTAGCTCTATTGACAATTTGTATATTTAAAAAAAAATTGTGCTTCAAACAGTTATATTTTATTTTTAGCAGCATGATATTTGAGGTTTTACATTAGGATTCACATATGTCACTGCTTTCAGTAACTGAATTGTTAAATACATTTACTTTCTTGAACTAGGATGCTTGGCTTGATAGTGTGGAGGTGGACACACGTTATGCAGACAAGCACTTGGAACATTATATTCAAGAAAGGGATAATGATCAGGAACTTTCGTCTTTAGAAATTAGTAAAATCAAGAGGCGCATAGCAAATACACTGCAGCCAGGAGAGACAGTAACGGTTTCCATACAGCATCCATGCTTAATTATTTAAAAAAATCTCTACTCTTAATTGTTCTCCATAATATCAAACCAAAAGCAAGAGAATTGTTGATACTTTTTGATTTAATCTTTATTCTGAGTGTATTTACGAGAACGTGTAGTGATGAGTTTGATAAGAACCCTCATTCCTTGGCTTATTTTCTCTGAGTTGGACATAAGTTTTTGTTGGAGATGATCAATCTCAGTTTTGTGACATTGTTTTAAAAAATGATTTCTTGATTGGAGTAGCTCTCCTATAGTTTACTGAAGGAGCCATGGGACCTTGTTTTTTCGTTTTGAAGGTCAAACTCCTCATCTTCTAACTTTAACAATCTAGGATTCCATTTTCAAGTAGTCTTCCTTTATTGCAAACCCAAAGCGAAGGGAACTCTTTGGACTTTTCAACCTATTGTGTTACTGTTCACACAAAGAATTATTTTCATGTTTCTTGCTACATTTTGTTGCTTGTGTGAATGAAAAGATTCAGAGAAGAAATTGTATTGATGTGCCCTGATGACCAACAGTAGGCCAATGAGACTAAAAGTTACAACAGTTGCCAATTGAGAGTTCTAGGAAGAGAGAACTTTAGACTCAAAATAATAGAATGGCATTAGGCAAAATAAAGCTCTTTGATGTTAAGAAATGGCAACAAAGGTAAACGGAAGCCCCAGAAGCATATGCTGGTGAAGACTGAAAGGAAAGCTCATTGAATATCCCTGTCTACATCTGAAAAGTAGTAGCCTGAGGTATCATCCATCACTGTGTGAAATAGTGGTTGTCTGAAAACGTAATTGTTAACTATATGTTTATGCATTTATGTGGATATGTAGTAGTAAATGTGATGAGAGTACTACAGATCCCATTCCATGATTTTGATACATGGTTTAATCGGAGATCACTGAGTTGTATCACTTCATTTTTGATTGTGCCATGCATAGGTTTTGTGGTCATTTTGGAAAAAAAATATTTTCTTTATTGGGAAAACTCTCTTTTATTTTGCCAAGCGATTATGAGATTTTGGCTTTCTGTTTTGAATGTCAAATTCCTCTCCTTTAGGCATTTTGGGGATCTACTGTCAATTGTTGTCCTTTATTGCAAACCAAAAGTGAAAAGAGTTGTATGTACTTGCTGTGAAGTTTTCACACCATCGCCCCAAAATTTTTGAGGACCCCCTTTTTTCTAATCGCCTTGGCAAATTTTTGGATTGTCCAACAATTTTGAGTTTTGAAAATTTTGAGCCTTGGACACCTTCAGGGCTAGTGGGGAGAAGGTTAGATTTATTTTCACCCGGTTTCAACTTGATTTTCTAAAGCCACCAATTTCATCCTTGAGCCAAACAAATTTTAAAGAGCAACACTTGGTAGGATAAAATTGTAAATTTTGTACTTAGACATTTTTCTTTTGAAAATTTGGATAATTTTCAAAAATGAAAGTTTTGTTAAATTTGGTCTTTTGGAAAATCTTGATTAATTTTGGTGAAAAAGATTAATTTTTGTGATGGTGAAAGAAAATTGCAAAAATTGATTTTTGGCTTTAGAAGAAATTTTATTTTATTTTTGCCAAAAAAAATAAAAAATAAATAAATTTATTGGCATAGCAAAATCGATTTGGGTAAGAAATTGCAAAAAATTGATTTTAATAGATTAAAATTGTCTTGAAAACTTTTTGCCTTTAATGAAATTAGTAATTTAATATTGAAAAATGGCTTTTGGTTAGCCAAAATCCTATTTTAATGACGTATGAATTACTAAATCCTCATTAAATGGAAATATTTGACATCTCCAAGGCACCATTTAATTTTTTTTTGCAATTTAGAACTAATTGGCAATTTTAAAAGTTAATTTTCATCATGGCAAAATTAATTTTGGTTAAGTATTTAATTGTGGGCCATAATTTTGCATTAATTATTTGTTTTTCTTTCTCCTAGGGTCCAAGAAAAAAGTTGGGTATAAGAGGAGGCCTCTCTCCCATTTCTTCCTCACTTCTCACTTCTCCTTCTCAAGGCGTTGGTAATTTTGCAAGAGCAGATCTGCACTTTTCTTGCTTGGCGAATTTTGTGGGAGCCGAAATTTGTGGGAGCCGAATTTTGTGGGAGCCGAAATTTGTGAGAGCCAAAATTTGTGGGAGATAAAATTCTGATTTTTGCAAGTGGCTGCGATTTTTGCCCTAGGTTGGGAAATTTTATTTGGAGGTAAATTGCATGATAAATTTCTAATTTGCAAAAGGATTTGAACTTCTTGAAAGTCATATCCTAGGTTTCGAAAAGTCGCTGTAAGTTTATTGGTTAAGGTGAATTTTCATCATCTAGAGTTGCAAGGAGTGCTTAAGCTGACATCCATCTTTCGTTCTAGTCTACGGATTGCTCTGCTTGGTTTTTCTTGCCTTTTGGTCCACCACTCTACCATCCCGTAATAGGGCGACGAGCATGGAGGATGATAGTGCAAGTAAGAATCCAAAGCGGGCGAACACTAAGAAAGACAAAGAGGATATGACGCCCAAAACTTCCTTCTTCTGGAAAATGAAGTGAACAACCGACACCAATATCTGTACAGTGGACATGATACAGATGAGGGACAGATTGAAGGAAGGACAATCCCCCTTGGCAAAGAAGATGTCAACGATACAGATTTTGGATCGAAGTTGGATGAGTTGGGAAAGGTTGCTATCAAGAAAAAGCATTTGGGCACCCTTTCCTCTCTCAATGCTTTTATTGGATTTGAGAAAGAATATGAGAAGGATCACGAAAGGATACTACAAGCAGCAAGTGGCGTGGCGAAGTCGGCGGAACTCAGGACAAAGCAAACACCCTATCCTCCTATGGGAGAAGTTAATGAAAGGCTAGTTAAGTTCATTGCCTTAGCTAAGAAAATGAAAGAAAAAGAAAGATTTATATTAGAAGATCATTTGATGTAAGCCCAAGAGGCAATTTCCCTTTCTTCTAGAATAGGACAAGTGTCTATTTTTGATTGGCCACCATTTTGGTGCCTTCTCATTGGTTGCCACTTTTGCACTTTTTTCATTGGTCCATTGATGAGATGGCAGCTTCTCATTGGCCGATGGGGTGGCAACCCTAATTAGGGTTTTTGAGGATCCAATCTGGATCGTTGATCTTGTTCTGATCTCCACCATCCGTTGTATTTCTGGCCTTTATAAAAGGCCATTTCCTCTCATTTGTAAAGTGTTGGAGAAATTGTTGCGAAGATAATACCAAAATGCTCTCTTTTTCATTGTTGTGATTGGCATGTTGATCAAGAACATTGGGTGTTATTGCATGTTTTCTACTTCCACTTAGTTAGATTTCATTTCAAGTTGTTTAAGTTGTTCAAGTGAAAGTAAAGTAGGTGGATAGTTGTGTGGTAGCATTGGTAAATGTTTGATAGAGATCAATACTAGACCACTAGCATCCTAGCGGCTGGTTGGGAAGCCTGGTGTGGTAAACTAGTCTATTATTCCTTTGAATTATTGCACCTATGGAAGTGAGGCCACTGGTCAGCTCTCATTAGGTTTGATCCTCATCCATTTGCTAACCTTCCATTCATAGGTAGGAGTAGAATAGTGAGTAGTTGGGTAGTCGAAGCTTAGAGAAGTAAGTTAAGTGATAGAACTCATCCATTCACCTTCCACAACCATCGCTTTCCCATCAACATCATCACTGGCAGACACATCCTCCATCACCACCATCATCAACATTATCTGCCTCCGCACATTTCACAAACCGAGTCACCATCACCTTCATTCCACCAAAGTCCAAGTCATCCTTGAATGAATAGCGTAAGGCCGCCTACATGATTACTAGTGAATCACATTGATAAAACTGAGCGAGTATCCAATGGTGTAAGGAACATTGGAGCTATTGCTTATGTCTTCATGAGTAATAACTTTTCAAGAGAGGAGTTGCATGTTTGATATCCCATATTGAATATTCAAATCCTAATATGTTGTGTAAGTGATACAAAACTCGCATCAACAGTACTTTTATACTTTGTCTTAGTGTTTTACATTAATTCTTTTAATGATTTGTATGTATTTTGTTACTCATACATAAATAAAAAGATCATTCTTATATATATAGTAATTTATTGGAATATGTAGCAGTGAATGTGATGGTATCATGGTAGTCTTGCTACCTGGTCTTTTTCATCATGGCTGACATAAATTGCTGCTGGAGATTACTTAGCAATATCCTTTCATTCATTTTGTGATGCCCTGGTTTTGTATCATGTATGGGAAAGTTGAATTTACTTGATTGGAAAAACTCTATTGTATCAAGGGATCTATTCGACCTTGGCTTTATGTATTCAAGGTCAAATTCATTGTCTCGAGAGCATTTTGAGGCAGGATGCCTGTGAAGGATTTAACCTGGGCCATTAATCTGGCAATGCTCCATTCAACCAGTCATGCGGAATGACCAGTGTAGTGGATCTATGTTACACAGAATTTGCATAAATTGTAGCGAATAAGATCCCTAAACACAATCTGAAACTGTTTCCACGGGGCATTAAATGAACCATCTTCAATTGTGCGTCCAATTTTAATTTATAATTTGTTGTTTAGCCTTAATATTGTAACCACAATCTAAACTTGTCTCACTTTCAATCCTGCAGGTTTTACATGCTTTGAGGAGGATGAAGGGAATCTCAAATTATAAAAGTAAGCGGGAAAAAATGCCAGAAGAAACAAAAGTAGTCTTTGATCAACTCACAAATGATGCCATGAAATTGATGGATAATGGGGATTACAGTTAAGTGTAGATTAATTTTGCAGATTTTAATCCTGGAAATGCTTCTGTTTTCCATTCCACTTTTCATGTTTTTGGCACAAATTTTGAATAGGTGACTGATGAATTCTTGCCATTTAGACACTGATTGTGTACTTATTTTATATATTAGCTGCATGCTTTTGTTATAGTCCTTGCACTTGTTTTATAAACACCCATATATTTACTATATTTTTTGCTACCAACAATAGGATACCTTCTTGGACAGCATGAACTGGTTTCCATTTCTTGATTATCGTTTTTAATTTTGGTTTGGTTACATTCTTACTCTTGTGTTCGACTCATTATGAATGCAGATGTATATGATGACAAAAAGGAAACTTTTGAGCGAGAAGCTGGTGAGGAGTGATTTTTGTGATAATTTATTTTTGGGTTATACAGGGCTCCATGCTGTTAAAATTAAATGATTATCAAAGTGATACATGTCAATTTAAGCAACATAATATTTTATCTAAGATCAGAAACTGACTGCACATTGACACAGGCATAACTAAAACAGCCAAAATGGAAAAGAGTGCAGACCAGAAGGGAGTAGGAGCTGCAGAAGCTCCATTATCTTTTTACACTATCTTTACAACATGCTACACAATAGCATTTTTCTTGCCTTACAACAAGATCCTTAGAAAGTGAAGGGAGTGAACAAGCTCGAAACCTCAAGTTTTCCATTCCTAAGGATTACCCTGACATTTTTGTTATAGAAGGTCAGCTCTAGACAAAATGCTTGTTATAAGAAACCAGAAGGCGATTTGAGACAAGAAGTATGAAAATAGCCAAGACTAAGGCTGCCGCATTTTGTTTTCTGATTTATCCTTCATACTCAGCCCCTCCAAAGAATGGGATAAGGAATGAAAAATCCACTATCAAACCACTTGATCAACAACCTAAACCTCTGATTTGGTTACAAAAGCTTCAGCAGTAGATCCTTTGGTGCACAATATTACAGTCCAGCACAAGCCATCTGTACCAAGCACATTTTTGACGAGGGTCTGTGATGCATAATCTTTGACAAGAAAGGTTTCTTCAAGCAGGGATGAGAAACAGTACTTTCTTTCCCATGGCATAATATCTTCCAACAGACCCTAGTTCGACACTCACTGTAGAAGACAAACCCTTGATAATACGTGTACAGCATTACAGAGATTCCAAACCATTCTCATCTTACAAGGATCCAGGCACACAAGTCGCTCAGAAGGACAATAGATGTCCTATGTGCAAGCAAAGGAATATCACATTGAGTGGTTGAATTGGCAGCCACACGTTAATAATTCTCATACTATTTTAAAAGAATGACCTAAACGTGAATTGTTCTCATGCTATGTTAAAAGAATAGCATAATGTAAAGAGGAATGGAAATTAGGATGTGACACAAAATATTTTGCTTATCTATGTCAAAATTGACATCAATAAGTCCTGTATTTACACTAGCTTTTTTTACACTAGCTTTTTCTGAAAATGGATTTTGGGGACCCAGGGATTTGCCAAGTGATCTGCTATTCCTAAGTGATGTCGTATTCTTTTGCTCTTTGTCATGACCAAAAAATCTAGGGCAAAAACACGCTAATAATTTTTTTTTCTAAAGGTTAAATAGTTAAAACTACACAAGCCTTATTGTGTTGTGACTATGTTGACTATCATATTGACTGTTCTAGGTTTACAAGTTGAACATGCTTGTGGTTTGAGTCTTTGTACAGTTTACTAGTGTTAGTTGTTTATCTTGGATCAAGATCACATTATAAAGTTTACATGATTCACTACTCACATCTCCTTAACCTTTTAAATTTTATCGACTAATTTGAAGGAAATTATAATATTTACTAAATATTAGATTTAATACGTATAATCCTTATTCACCTATATGTGAATCACTATAAGGAAGACATTAACATTTAACAATTAATATCTAATATTGAACTTATTAAATTTAATAAAATTAACTTCATCTACCAACCTATATCTTATAACATCACTATGAATAAGTTTTAGTGTCATTTAGTCAATATAATGTTGACAATATTCATGTAATTCAATTAAACACTATTAATATCTAAGCTTAGAATATTAAAATAACCTAAATTTTGACTACTTAGTATAACCAACTCTAAGACATCTAATTGAACCAATTTAAAATATTTTTAAGTAACTAATTAGATACATTAATTTAAAACATCTTATACCACACTAATTTAAAACCCATTTAATAAACTAATTTTAAAACAATGTAATAAACAAATCTACTTTTTTTTTTTATAAACCATATTAAAATTAACTAATTTAATAACTAAATATAAACATTTAAAATAAATTAAATTTAATCACTTTATGTTAAAATTTACTGTTAATAAATTTATATCGAAATAACATATATATTATTAAACTTCATATATATAAAATAATCATATATCATATATAATAAATAATATAATATGTGTTACAACTTATATAATTTAATATATATTAGATATAATAATATTTAATTATAATAAATTTTAAGCAAAACAAATAAAAACGAATTTAAACCAACCTACCTAATCACCGTATCTCTCCTGGGGCCCACCTGCTTGGGCAGATTGTGCTTGCCTTGGCAGGCATGACGGACTACTAGGCAGCATCGCTCTGCAAGGGAGGGGTGGGGCCCACGATCTCTCCCTCCAAAACACCTTTTTAATAGATTTTTTAATGCAAAATTTTTTTATAAGTTTTTTTAACATAATTTTTGTTTCTATTGCGAGTGCGGATTATGAGGGGAACGACCCTATCTCTTTTTTAATATAATATATTTTTATTTTCAAGAACATGTGGTGTGGGTTTTTTTTATGGGACCCATCCTCGTATTATTTAATTTATTCTTTTCTTGAAGTGGATGGGATATGTATATTTAAATCTCTGTACATTTTGGGTGGGGGAGTTAAGTTCCTCCCATACATTTTCTAGAGACCTGTAGGTCTCCTTTTCTTTTTCTCTTGCGTATTTACCAACTCTTTGCTTTCTTATTTCATTTTGCCTCATTTTTTTTTACTCCACTTTATGGATTTATTATTAAGGCCTTAATTTTTTTCACTAAGGCTACTCTTATTAATTCTTATTGTGACCATTTTTTTTTGGTCAGTTATTCTGACCATTTATTTAATTGAATATACTATTGAATTTAACTTTGGAAATGAGTTATATTGTTTAACTTGAATGACTCACGTATGTTCTATTGTTTGCAATATAACAAGGATATTTATGCTACTCAACTATTGGTTTCTTGACTAATACGAGCAAACTTTGAACACCATTACATATCATTTCAATTCCATATTTGCAATAAACTTCATGCTCTTTTATTCATTTTCAAGAAGCATCAAATACAATGAAAGTAATCTTTGGAGTGATACATCCATACATTACAACTTAACTTTCACAATGAAACTAATGCTGCTTTTCCTTTGAAATAAATATGAATTTTTATGCAACAACAATACATTTCAAAATGAATCGAAATTCCTTTTACTACAAGTTTTGCAACAATGCAATACAATGAGGATGACCAAGGTGGAGAATTCTCTAGAGAAGGCACAAAGGTAAAGTATGATGTACGCCCTTGTCTTGACCCATAAATCATTTATGTACTTAAATGAATCTTATAACTTCTTAAACTCCAAAAAAACCACTCAACACCTCATGACTTGGGCCCTTGCACCTTCTTGCCAATAATAAGCCAAGCCATTTCCATTAATACATATTGTTATGTGTTGATCATTAATGTCTTCCATTTCCAAATGTCCCTCTGGTCTCTTATTTGTTGTAGGTTATTCTTTAGGAGTGGCCAAAAACTAGTGGCTCTCTACCACAAAATTGGAATTAGGTGGGAGTATAAGGAGCTTCATTCTTTTTTATGTTCGCTTTGTTCAAGGACGATTATTTTCTCTACAACATGATACTTCATTTGCTTGCTCTTGCTTATTGAATGTGCTAACACTTGCTTTGATGGCACAAGTGCACCACTCTTTCTAAGGCAAGATTTGATCTCAATTGTAGGAGTTTTAAAAATTAGGCTTACAGTCACTTATATGCAGAGTACCTAACATCACACACCCCACAAATTCAAATATTTAAATATAACCCTTGCTATTGGGAACCGATTTGTGTCATATCAACATTTTTCTGAAGAGAACTAGAATCTATTTTGAATTTTGGTTGGCTTGTGGAACTATAACTAGTTGCCATTGTAATTCATATGGCAACAAAATTTATAAACAACACATTCAAAACAAATAAAAGTAAAAACAAGGTATAAAAAACCTAACTCTTTTAAAATTTCAAGCATAGTGATACATTAATAGAAGAAAGAAAAAAAAGCAAGCAAGAGTTTGTTTCATGTTTATAAAACAAAAATGCAAGAAAATAAATACAAAAAACTAACATCTTTTAAAAGAATCCTTCATTGAACCTCCTTTCTAAAAAGATACCCTATGATCATCTTGCCAACTATGATCATGTTTATAAAACAAAAATGCAAGAAAATAAATACAAAAAACTAACATCTTTTAAAAGAATCCTTCATTGAACCTCCTTTCTAAAAAGATACCCTATGATCATCTTGCCAACTATGGACACTTGGATATGTGGGAATAGCAATGCAACATTGTGGAACATTCAATGATCAACCTTCAGCTCTATTTGTTTAATGACAAGCGAGAATGAAAGTTCAACCTTTTGGAATGGTATTTGTCTCTTGCAATCAAAATGAACTAAACTAAGTTTGTTGAATGTTTGAAATATCTTGTTAGTATTATCAGTATTAAAAAATCTGTTTTGAGGCAACCAAGTCAAAGTTAAAGGTGAAAAGATAAATTAAAATGCAAAACAAAACATCAAAAGCCGACTCCTTGGGTTCACCCAAGTTCACCCTAGATAAACCCAATTTCTGCAAGAACACACAAGGGAATTGGGTTGGACTATGGATTGTATTTAATTTAGCGTCAAAAAATACCTTGATAATTACTCACTAGCTACCCTATTCATGGAGTTATCAAGAGCAAGTGACAACCTCTTCGAGCAAGGTTCTTAAAGCCCAATGTCAATGAAGCTGTAAAGGCCAACCCAGATCCAGCCGGTGCAAGGTTGTGTTAAGTTGACTCTTTCTTTGTTGTGTAAAAAATGAAAAATATAATAGAAGCATTAACACCACTCAAAGCTTTGAAACTAGCCATGTTTATCAAGTTTTTCAGGTAGAAAACAATTCTCAACTTCAAGTTATTAGCTATGGCATCAAAGGTAGCCTGAAAAAGGGAATTAGAAAACATCCCTTTGTTTGGGTCGGCCTTGCACTTATTACATTGCCCAGTTTTTAAGTATTTAAGCTGCAATTGATATGCATTTTGACCTAGTCTCTGGCAGGGTATGACAGGAGTTGATTCATTGAGCTCAGTTACTGTCTGACATCGGATCAGATTGCAGACATATTCATCAAACCCTTCACCAAGAGCAAGTTCCTTCATTTGTGATTTCTTTCGGGGCGTATGATGGGTGTTATACTTTGAGGCCTCTTTACTCTTTCTCTTTTTTGGGGTGTTCTCTATCTATTTGTGTGTGGTGTGTGCTTCTCTTTTGTCTTGGGGTGGCTTCCTCTCTTCAAGGGGGAGACTTCCTGTACATGGGTACCTAATATGCCCTCATTTGTTAGGACTCATCACTTTTTTCAGCCACCTAAGTTGCGCTTAGGGTAGGTTTTTATCTTCTAGTTGATTATTTATTTTTCTATTCCTTGGTTTTTCCTACACTTTTAATTAAGCTTGCTTAGGCAAAGAGAATATTAGCGTAGGTGGGTGTAAGGTGTCAGAATCTTCCATGGGAGCTACACTTGCCTTTTTGTGGTGGTCTCTTCCCATGGGTTGTATTTGCCACCTCTCCCCTCTCATTTCCTATATATACCTATTCCTAGCTAGTCACCTCATTCCATTCTATTGCATTCCACGGATCTTGTTTTTGCGTTCTCCTAATGCTATGTAGTATTCTGCTAATTTAGCATTTGTAGTTCTCTCTTGGAGGCTAACTCTGTGTTGTTACTTCGATCTTGTATCATTTACATTCACAGTTTTATTCCTATTCGCTTGCAGTAGCTATTCTGGGTTATTCATCTTTTCAAATTCTAACACTTTCATCCCTATAATGTGGGCTTTCAAAGGTTATTGGCATGTGGTTGGTCTTCCTTAGTAAGTGACGGCTTTTTGTTAAGTGGTAAATCATCCACCAAATCCTGGTGGTTATTTATCTGAAATTTGTTAATATATTTTAAAGATTTATTAGTTAGGAAGATTCATAATAAACTCCTTTAACTTAATAGGAGAGCACTACATTATGTGCTCTTGAGTTTTCTCCGATTCCATTTTAAATGTGCATATGAAACTCTGTGCTTAATTTATAAAATCTATTAATGTATATCTTAAACCTAAGAACTCTGATGCTTTTGAAAAGGAATAAAGCAGAAATATGTTTCCCTCTGTTTCCAGTAATTTAAAGTATATCTACAGAAAATAACCATTTATCACACTGTTTTGGGTGCAAGGCATGACTTACGCATTACATCCTTTGCTTCGATCTCTATACATGGAAAATGATTTTTTTTTTCCAATCTTATTTTAAAATTTACACTTACAAAGCCTATCATAGATTTAAAATAAATTACACTTTCTGTGTGCCCTTTTTCAGAAGGATATGAAAGAATTTTTCGTGTGAAGGGTGGATCGTTGGTTGGCAGTATGGACACTAGTTTAAGTGTTGATGCTGGTCAAATGGAGGATATTTTTGCTGATGGTGAAGCAGAAGCAAGACAAAATTATACATCAGTAACAGCTTTAGGCCCTCAGAGTGAAAATTCGGGTGGTGCAATAGATATCTTTGGAGAAGGTGATGGAGCTGCTGCTGTGGACATTTTCTCTGACAGAGAGGTTTCCATATCTCATTCTACTGTCCAGGATACTACACCTCAGTCAGGACATGTAGATGACTCTACTTTGTGTATAAGCAATTTTGGTGAAGGTAAGAGCTTTCTTTTCGTTTTTTGTTCAAGTAGATCTCAAATATTTGTGGCATATTTATGATATTTATTCAGCTATTTTGTTTGAAACTTTTGCCTTAATCTTATATATTGTGTAGGTGGAGCGCTATCAGATTATGTTTTTGATGGATCATCAGGGTAAGCTCTTAGATCTTTGGCAGTTTTATTTAATATTATTAGTTTTAATTTAATCGTAACAGAACTCTTCATTGAGTTGAAAAGTGCAAGAATTTTTTCAGTCAAAATGGATGCTAATTCAAATATTCATGTTATTTCCATTTGTGCAATATTTTAATTTGAGTTGGAACTTATTTGAATTTACAGTATATTGCTATAGAATACAATATTCATGGCATCTCTCCATTGAATGAAGATTTTTTTCGTGTTGGGTTTGTTCATTGGCGTGGTCAGTACAACCAATTATGCATTGTGATCTTGAAAATCAAAGGGGCTTATGAGATCAGAAGATTACCATCTATCGTATATCCTTATGAGTCCAAAGGTTTAAATGGGTTGGTATCACCTTTATCATTAAGATTTTAGTGGTTTACAGCTTCTAGTCTTTCTTCATAAAAAGTTAAACACAGGCAAGGATTCTCATCATTTCTTGTTATGGATCTCAGCAATGTGGTTGTTTTTGTGTAAATGATCCCTTCGGTAGCCTGACTATGCGCCTTGCCTAGCTCTATTTATGACCTTATTTAATCTATGACATTCTTAGTTTATAAATCAGTTAGCATTCTTAGCTTCTGTTTCGTGTTCTTGATCTTAGGTATGAATGCCACCACTACTGAGAATCTCATAATAGTGTCAATGTTAGTAAGTGTTGATGTTTTGTAGCTTTACTTGGATAAATTACATCAAGTTATATATAAATATATATTAGTTTAATTATGATAATGAACAGACATGTCTATTCTCTCACTCTCTTATATATATAAGGGGAGGCTGCAGTTGGAAAACACATACCAAATGCACGGCGGTGCTTAGTACATTTGCAGTGATCCCGGAAAACCAACATGGTATCTGAGTCAGGTTGCAAATCTAAGAAGACAAGAGACGAAAGTGGCTTGAAATGCTAAAAAAAAGGTTGAAAGATCAGAACAGGATGTAAAGAGCCGCCAAAGCACGAGTTTTTACAGCGTATCTACTAGTGTTTACTATGCTGTACCTGAGCCAATAAAGCAGTCGTGTATTAGAACATTTGTGAAAAAAAACAAAAAACTAATGAATCTCATCTTTGGACTGGTTTCGGGGGTCAAAATCTATCTGAAAGGACTTCGACATTGTGACATCTAACAGAATTCAAATTGGAGCAAGGACTTTCTGCAATTGTTATTCCTGCAATTACAACTCCTCTGCTATATTTGAATTGAATGGCCTTCATTCTCAAACAATCACAAACACTGATAGATAAGAACCTATTGTATTACTTATTAAGAAGGAAGTGGATACATAAAATACTTTGTAATATCTACTCATCATTGGCGACAAATCTTATCATGCATACACGTATGTGAAACCTGTCTGGATGATAATATAAAATTGGCATGAACCGCATATGAAGTGTTTGGTTTGAATAACATATTGGAGACATCTGGTTCAACCAGCATATTGAAGGCATACAACATATAAAGGCAGCATTCAAGTATTAAAATGGCAACGAGTGATGTTGTCCAGTCTCCACAGCAGATTCTCATGAATTTTTAATTAGAGCCATAACAAAACAGTGATGAAAGACACATACACATGCATTGTAATACAGAACATATTTCGATGATGGAATATAGAGCAGCAGCATAGATAAGTCTATCAGAGGCATCACAGTAAATGCTGACAAAGTAGTAAATATGGAGACGACATTATCAATGATTATAAGTGATTCAGGAAATCTAGCGCAGCATATCAATATCGACAATACAGTAGCGACTTCAGAGATGGACGACAAGTGTGAAGAATTAAAACAATAATGGAGTTGGGAGCAGTCTTGCAAACAAATAATTAATATATTTTGAGTTAAAAATGATTAGTGATTAAGAACCGGCAAGGTAATAAGTTCAGCAATCATACGCTATAAATAATTAGCATCCCGGGCTATCATTTGGAGTATTTATAGCATTAAACAGTAATAAATAGAGAAGCATTAAATCACCTGGAATGATGGGAGGATATCTGGCTTGGCATGGAGAACATTGTGCAATGATTTAGAGTTGTGTTCAATTGCGGGAAGAATAGATTGCTCCCAAAGCCTTGAGATTCAGTATTACAAGCTTATGGAATGCGTCATGGACAATGGGATATCACTGTGATTGGCCATGGCGAGGATAACATAGAGATGAAGAGATTGGGCTTGAGACGCTCAAGAGTCGGTGAATAGCACCAAACATGATTAACAAAGTGGAAGGAAGAACACTTATATGCTACTGTGTGTGTACAATAAAGGGACTGCCGACCATTTCACATAAGTACTTAGAGAAGGTATTGCAAGTTACAAATATGGGGCCAGGCCACGAAATAAGGATGAATATATAGAGGTGCAAAATCTGACATTGTCATGGGCTGTAGAAGAGAAAGCATAATATTTAAAAGGAAACACGAATGACAGATTGACCATAAGGGAAATATATTAGCCGAAGGATTGATTCACTATAAGGCGACGAAACAGAAAGGGGGATCATCGATATGTGGTACTAGCAGTCTCAAGCAAGGAAGTATGAAAGATAGGGTGAGGAGTCCCCCATACGAACATACCCAACTTGGCCAAACTATCTACATCAACGGACTAAGTCCATGTAAAAGACTATTAAGGTGATAAATACACTGATGCCACTGATAGGTGGGTATGTGAGGTATATTAAGTTATCTTTCTTCACATTATTATGTGAAAGTAATAAGAATATGATATATTTTTGTATAAATATATTTTAGATATGTATAGTTGCATGTGAATTATATACATTCATTCTAAATGACATTTAATAGTTGGATATAATGATTGTGAGATCTATTATGGGAGTATAAAAGGTTATCTTATTTCTATTGTTGAAAATATAAAATAAATATTACAATCATTTATGTTGTTAGTAATAGACATGAGATAAATTACTAACATCCTATTTTAACATTCTTATTTGTATTTCAAATACATACTATAAGAGTTATTTGCCTTGATCTTTTCCTTCGAGAATGTTACTGCAGGAAAAAGGAGAATTTATATCAGATTCAGAGAGAGTCTGACACTTTGTTAAAGGGAAGTTTGGATAAGAAACTCAGAAGATTGATGCTCAGAGGGAGTCTGACACATTTGTCTGAAGGAGCAGATAGAGAATATGATTCAGTCAACCTTTGGTGATCTCAATCGTATTGATGCAAAGGGAGTAATACATGTTGAAATGGATTATCGAGTGATCAATAAATTGTAGCAGTCAAGAGGATTGTTATTCATGAATATACCTTGTGAGTTATGACTGTGATTTTAATGGGCTTACCCCCTGTGCACATCATAAGGAAGTGACGACTTCCAAAGGATGCCACTTGTATTTGTAGAAGTTATTGAAAGGTGACGATCTTACAATAACTTAAGTTTCCATTATGATGGATATCTTACGATGTCTATGCAAATCATGATAGATTATACTTTGCACGGTGAATGCTTATATGGTATGCATTATGAGAACACGTGTGCACATGCCTTATAAGCAATTTCTTGAATACATGGTGAATGCTATGCAAATTGATGTTCTGGAAAGCCATTACAAAGAGTATTTGGTGAATATCATGCGACTTGATGTTTTGCATCCCCATTACTGATAGTACTCGGTGAATATCTTGCATCTCAACATTCTGGAAGGCCATTACTCAAAGAGTATTTGGTGAATATCATTGATATTTTGGGAGATCAATGCTCATGATATCAAATGTAACATCAAACATTTTTGAGTAAATGGTGAATATCATGTATTTTGGGAGATTAATACTCGTGATATCAGATGTTATATCAAACCTTATGGAGTAATTGGTGAATATCATATGTTGACATATTGAAAGACCAATACTCATAATATGAAATGTGATATCAAAATGTTGAATATCTTCTGATCAAAATATTCTTATATTACATTAACGTAGTATATGATTATGTGTTTATCCTCCCTAGCTAAGAGGGAGTATTTATGTTTTGTAGCTTTACACGGATAAATTACATCAATATCTATATATATATATATATATATATATATCATATTAACAAAAATCGCCGTGATTCATCCGGTTTAGGCAATTGGCAATTCAGCTTGGCATAATCGATTTTGTAAAGTTTCTGCTAAATCCTTATCTCTAAATCAGACTTTCAATCCAGACTTATATGCTGAGTTAGATCCTTTAAGTATTCTGAATATGGATGAAGTCATTGCTTATTATAATGCAGATCCAATACTGAATATTGCACCTTTTATTGTGAGGGAGAATCTTAGGTATAAATCGTTGGATATAAAATACTTAGAAGAGTAGACTGCTGTAACTGTGTGTCTTCTAAACTGCATTTACAGCCTAATTATATATCCTTTCTAAAGGGTATGTTCGTCAAGGGACATAACCCTTCCTAACTTGGCACTAACCATATTATTCCTAAGTCGGCGATCTAGGAGACACAAATTAGTAATGATTAACTAAGTGTTAGTTTAGTTAAGCACCAAACAAATGCATCATCTAGAAATTGCCGACACCTCTAGGAGAAATATATATATATATATATATATATATATAATGCCAATCATTAGAGATATATTATTATTAAGAGAAAGTACGATCTGTACTGTTAGACCTGTAGGTTTATCATGGTTATATTCTTAACACTCCCTCTTAACCTGATAATCCTACAGAGAGATATTATATCTAGCAACACCAATATAGATGGTTAAGCAAGAATTAATACTCTATATTTGTCTGTCTCTTCTTAGTATGATACAAAGTCATATTACTAAACCTTTGATATAACAAATCACTGCTACTAGTGATAAGACACAGGTTGTAACTCATAGAAACTAGTATTTCTATATCACAATGAGATCTTGAGTTTAAGATCTACCAGAATACAGGATAAACCCGGAGAATACTAAGATTCTTCCTTTATTCAATTTGTGACCCATGAACATAGCAATGTCAACATCACAATATGATCTAAAACTTATCTAGATCTTATAGTAAAATCTACTGTTTAGCACATTATCTAAGGGATTGTTATCTCTCATAATGCCTTTTATACAAGTGTTCATTATTTCAGAGATCGTCACCTCTTTAAATAATGATTACACATGGTGGAGCCCATAACAGTGAATACCCTGACAAAAAAATAAAATTATTTTATTAATAATCTAAAGAGTATAAATGGATTACAACTCAACCATACCAAGTCTCCTCCTGAAATGTTCTATTTTCACTCTAGATAGAGGTTTGGTGAGTATGTCTGCTGTCTGATCTGCAATGCAAATGAATTCCAATTTTATAGAATTCCTATCTACCATATCTCTTACATAATGGTAAGGAATTTCAATATGCTTAGACCTGTCATGGAAAACTGGATTCACTGAGAGCTTGATGGAACTCTGATTATCACAATGAATAATCGTAGGATTCATGGCTTGCCTAAATAATCCTACAAGTAACTTCCTCTTCACAAGAGGCCATTGTTGTTGCAATGTATTCGGCTTCTGTGGAGCTTTGAGCTATTGAAGACTGCTTTCTGCATATCGAAGATATCATAGCTGATCCTAAACTGAAACAACATCCTGAAGTGTTTTTCCTGTCTTTAACACTTCCACCCCAATTTGAATCGGTGAAACCATACAAATCTAAAGCAACTTTCTCATATTTGAGTCCAAAATTAAGAGTGCCTTGTAAGTATCTCATAATGTGTTTAACTGCGACTAGTTGAATCTCCTTCGGTTCACACATAAAGTGACTTAAGGCATTAACTGCATAGCAAATATCTGGTCTTGTATTTACTAAGTACATAAGAGACCTAATCATCTGTCTGTAGAGAGTAGAATGGATGGTGATTTTGTGGCTGCTTCCTTAAGTTTATGTAGATTAGTCTCCATAGGAGAAGACATAGGTTTGCAATTCCACATTCCAAATCTCTTTAAAATATCTGATGTATACTTCCCTTGATTTAGTATGATACTGTCAGAATTCTGCTGTACTTCCAGTCCTAGGAAGTAATGAAGGAGTCCTAAATCTTTCATCTCAAATTCTCTAATTAGATCTTTCTTGCACTGATCTATGAGATGATCATCACCTGTAATTAGTAGATCATCAACATACAGTATTAGAATTACAATATCATCTTTATCTCTTTTATAATATAAATTTGGATCAGCTTCATTCTTGGAGAATCCTAAGTTGGTGAGATACTTATCAACTCTTTCATACCAGGCCTTGGGAGCCTGTTTAAGCCCATAGAGAGCTTTCTTGAGCCTGCAAACAAAGGCGTTAGGATCATGAATTTCAAATCCTTCAGGTTGCTCCAGATATACTTCTTTTGAAATCTTTCCATTTAGGAATGTTTTTTTTACATCCATCTGATGTACCTTCCATCCCTTTGATGCGGCAATTGCTAAAATTGCTCTTACAGAGGTATATCTGGCAATAGGAGTAAAGGTTTCTTCATAATCAATCCCTTCTTTATGAGAAAATCCTTTGGCTACAAATCTGGCTTTATACTTCTCAATACTACCGTCAACAACATGCTTTATTTTAAATATCCATTTAGAAGAAAAAATAGGTTTTCCTTTAGGTCTTGGAACAATTTCCCAAATATCATTTTTTATAATAGATTGGTATTCTTCTGTCATAGCTTCTTTCCTGGCTGAATGTTTAATAGCATCAGAAGGATTGGTTGGCTCTGTTTTGGATAAATCACTCATGTTTGCCGAATAACCAGAGAATCTTTTAGGTCTTTTGTTTTCTCTGACTGTTCCTGAAGGTACAACAAAGTCTTGAGCTGCTTCAAATGTTTTTATGGCCGAAGGTGGTCTTTTCTTTGAATTTTCTTCAAGGTTTGTATTTTGAATTTCATCTTTGATCTCTTCTAAGTTTTCCCTCTAGGATCCAGATTCACTATTTTTTTCAGAACTAGATAAAGGAGAAGGTTCATCAGAACTTATGGCTCTTTTGAATGCAAGATCTTCTTCAAAGATTACGTCTCTACTAAGTTCAATAGTTTTTTGTCCAGGTATGAAAATCCTATATGCTTTAGAAGTTTCACTATACTCTACAAATACCTTCCTCCCAGAGGGTTCTAACTTGGTTCTCTTTTCTTTTGGAATATGGATATATACAGGATATCCAAAAATTCTAAGATGACTTATATTGGGTTTTACTTTAGTAAATACTTCTTCAGGGGTTTTATCTTTATGATAGGAGTGAGGGCTTCTGTTTTGAATATATACAATAGTACAAGAGGCTTCTGCCCAAAGATAGTATTCTAGATTTTGGTAAAAAATCATGGTCCTAGCAGCTTCTATAATTGTCGTATTCTTTCTTTTTGCTACCCTGTTTTGTTCTGGGTTATAAGGAACAATGTACTCCCTCTTAATCCCTGATTCTTTACAAAACCTTTTAAACAAGTGTGAGGTATATTCTCCTTCGTTATCGGTACTAAGGGTTTATAATTATATGTCCTGAAAATTTTTCAATTAATGCTTTGAATTCTTTAAATATTTGTAGGATTTCTTCTGATTCCTTGCATTTTAAAAAGTAAATCCATGTTTTCCTAGAGAAGTCATCTATGAACAAGATATAATACCAAAATCCTCCAAGAGAAGGAACAGACATAGGTCCACATAAATCTGAATGAATTAATTCTAGTACATTATTTCTTTTCCTAGTACTATCATGAAAGGGACTTTTGGTGGTTTTACCTAGAGCACACCTTTTGCAAATACTAGGGTGGTCTTTATTTAATTTGGGTAATCCAGTAGCCATCTTTTCCATAGTTGATAAAGTTTTAAAATTTAGATGCCCTAATCTTCTGTGCCATATTTCATTCGAATCTTCAGCATTGTGAACTAGGGCTTGAATGGATCCACTAGATTCTGTATTCAATTCATACAAATATCCCTTTCTTTGACCAATTAACTTTGCTTTCTTGATGGAAGAGTTCTTAGCCCAAGTTAATACTTTGCCATCCACGAATGCAACATTGTGTCCATCATCTTCAAGTGTTGTAATTGAGATTAGGTTTCTTTTAATCCATGGTACATAGAGTACACCTTTAAGGAGAAGAGTATTTCCTGATTTTAGTTTCAAAGTACAATTTCAAATTCTTTCAACAAAGTGTGTTGAGTTATCACCAATGGTAACTTCACTTTTAACCTTCTCTGATAAAGAATCTAGAGTTTCTTTGTATCCCGTTATATGTCTAGAAGATCCACTATCAATTACCCATGGTTTATTTGAAATTTCATTTGATAGAGAGGAATACAAAACACGGTTCTTAGAATCATAAGTATCTTCTTCTCCAATGACATTTGTACAATTTGCCTATTGTTTGGAATTTTCAGGACAATTAGATCTATAGTGTCCAAATTTTTCACATTTGAAACACTTTATTTTAGATAGATCTTTCTTGGGCATTCCATTCTTTTGATTTCCTTTTTTCTTCTTGAAATGCTTCTTCTTGCCCTTATAGGAGTTTGCATTAAGAACGTGAAGTTCTTCATCTTCTACTTTTGGTTTCCCTCCTTTCTTTAGTTTTCTAGATTCCTCTTGAAGACAATCTTTCTTGAGTCTGTTAAAGTTTGGAAGCTGATCTCTGGCACTTATTGCTTGTGCAAATCTCTCCCATGAATCTGGCAATCCATCTATAGCCATAAGCGTTAATTCTGTGTCATTAATGATGGTTCCTATGCTTGATAGTTCATCTCTAATGCCGGCAACTCTTAAGAAATGAGAATTTATTGATTCTCCTTTCTTTATTTGAATGTGATTCAATTGCCTTTTTAGTGCAAGAACCCTAGTTGCGTTGTTTACTTCATATGCATTTTGTAATGCATTCATCATATTAAAGGCAGTTTGATGTTTTGGTAAGCATAGGTACGATATCATTTTTAACTTCATCCAATATGATTTGAATAGCTTTTCTATTTCTTTTGCTCCATATGGATTTGTGAGGTTCAACTGGGGGTTGTTTGGATGCTCCATCAACGAATTGTTTTACATTGTTCTCTTCAAGAATCATCAAGATTCTGAATTTTCAGGCTTCAAAGTGTTCTTTCCCATCAAACGTGTCCTCGGGTCTGATTGTCTATGCCATTGAAGATAGGAGAAAATTACTAAATATATAAAGTTTGATAACTGAATTTTGCAGAGCCCTAGGTTTGATAACTTGGCTCTGAGACCATGTAAAGTTTCTTCTAAATCCTTATCTCTTAATCAGACTTTCAATCCAGTCTTATATGCTGAGTTAGATCTTTTAAGTATTCTGAATATGGATGAAGTTATTGCTTATTATAATGCAGATCCAATACTGAATATTGCACCTTTTATTGTGAGGGAGAATCTCAAGTATAAATCGTTAGATATGAAATACTTAGAAGAGCAGACTGCTGTAACTGTGTGTCTTTTAAACTGCATTTACAACCTAATTATATATCCTTTCTAAAGGGTATGTCCCTCAAGGGACATAACCCTTCCTAACTTGGCACTAACCATATTAGTCCTAAGTCGGCGATCTAGGAGACACAGATTAGTAATGACTAACTAAGTAAGTGTTAGTTTATTCAAGCACCAAACAAATGCATCATCTAGAAATCGCCGACACCTCTAGGAGAAATATATATATATATATATATAAAATGCCAATCATTAGAGATATATTATTATTAAGAGAAAGTACGGTCTGTACTATCAGACTTGTAGGTTTATCATGGTTATATTCTTAATAGATTTTTGCTAACCTGTTGAAGCGGATTGACGATTTTTGCCCTTGAATCTTTGGGTGATTTCTCCAAAAATCATCTGAAATCGTCAAAATCGGCCTTATAAATTAGCAATTTGGTCAAAAAGCATTAAATTTTTTACATATGCGATGGATTTATTTTTATGTTCCTTGTTTATGTATGTTAGGCTTTAACTTCTAGTTGATGATGTTATAGTGTGTTTAAGTTATATTCCATAAAGGGTGGATGAAATAAGTTTTAAATCATTAAAATCCCTAAATTTCAAAGTTTTTTTCACTTTGCCAATTCGTAGCCAATTTATGGCCGATTCACGAGTCAAGTCAGCCTTGCTGATTCTGATCCGATTCCAAGTTTTGCTTTTTTGATATATATATATATATATATATATATATATATATGAGTTTAATTATTATAATGAACAAACATTTCTATTCTTACTCTCTTATAAATATTAGGGGAGGTTGCAATTAAAAAACACATACCAAATAAATTGCAGTGCTTAGTACATTTGCAACGATCCCGGAAAACCAATAGTAAGATCATAAAGAAAGTTTGTAGACGAACAAAGACTCAAATAATGATAAGGTATTATGTTTGTACAATGTCAACCTATATGGTTAATAGACAACTATGTTGCACAAAATATTAGAAATGGGAATCCAAGAATATACTACAAGTGATATCTAGATGTGTCATTTATGGTGATGATTTAGATGAAATTTAAGGTATCACCAATGTAAATTGAAAATTGGAACTATTACATAGCTTACCATAGGGTATTAGTATATCAAATAAAAAAATACTACTACTTTTTAGCTTCAAGAGTATCTGAACTTTGAATGAAAATTGCTATACAACTCCTCTTGGGATTGCAATTGTACCTACGTACACTGCCTAAGCCAAGTTTCTTGTCTTTATTTGTCTTAAACCAAGGGAAACATATCACCAAACAAACATTGAAATAATTTAGTAGAGCTTAGGCCATCTGAAAAGGAGTCCTTAATATTAGAGTTGGGTTGCTCTTCTCATTTGAGAACAAGTAGGCCTACTTTGGCCAAGGAACTCACAAGAGTATGGACCATCTGAGGAAAGTAATTCAGAGAACAAGTAGGTCTACTTTGGCTAAGGAACTCAAGAGAGTATGGACAATCTCAGGAAAGTAATTTAGAACTAGCACACGGCTTCATCTTTAGATATGTAGCATTTTCTTGAGTGCAAAATTTATAACAAGGCCTAGATTTCCTTTTAGTACACACAAAGATTGATGCAAATTTCTTTCTTAGGACATTGGTTTCGACAAAGTGGAAGGCTAGCTTGGGTAAAGGCAAATTATTTAAACCAGACCCCCTTTTGAGATATGCTAGAAAATATGGTTAATCATTTTCTGAGCCACAAAGAGGTGAAAGCATTAAGCTTTTACTAAAATGCAGCGAGGAAAAGTTTTCTTGAGTATTAGTGCTACAAACATAATAAATGGGAGTTGGAAAATGAGAGATAAGAACCCAATAAATTTGTAATCGGACTAGAAAACAGTAGACATATGGTACATTTGTTTAGCACAATTGATGGTTGAGAAGTTGAGATTAGCTAGAATGTTTTCACCCAATTCAAGTGCAAGGAGAAGAATTTTCTGGGAACAAGAGTATTTAAATGGTTAGAAAAATGAAATGTACAAGTGTTCTCTTCTCTAGTCTTGCAAATTTGAACCTAATTTCTTCTCGAGTTTGAAACTTCCTTTTTAGATAAAGTAGATAATTAGGAATGTACTTTTTTTAGTGTAAAATTGTTTTGTTCTTTAAAATTCAATCGCTGTATATCCATCCAGTACCAACGCTATATTGTATTTTAAGCAATCTGCTAATTGCAATTCCATCTTTAATTGTTTGTTATTAATCATAAATTTTATTGCTGCCTTGGTTGCAGATATTACTATAGCAGCAGCCTAGGTTATTATTATGACCCAAGTACAGGATTTTTCTGCAGTGCAACAACAGGAAAATGGTATATGCGTCTACTTCTGTATTTTCTTTTGTTCTTAAGAGTGCATTACTAGACCATATAGAAATAGTGTTTCTCCCTAGACCATATTTTAAATAGTGCTTTTCCAAGTGTCAAGTATGCAAGGACAGATTTCATAGATGGCAACTATTTTTCTGTATTTTTGGGGCTGAGAAAGGAACTACTATTATTCTTAGTTACCGGTTCGTGTACAAGAACCTGGTATGTAGGATTGGATTTTTTTTAAGATGGGGTTTTGGGATTCATTCGGGTTATTTATGCAATCTAGAAGCACGGATTAAGATTCTAATATTATAATGTCACATATTATTGTATAAACAACAAAAACATCATAACCTTGTAATCATACCTTCGCAGCATCATATATCTCAAGTTCAATATCAAAATATTAAAATAATAATATCGAGTTCAAGTATCATTCTTTCAGCAATTGGAACTTTAGTTTTAAGTTATAATCAGCAAATGGATTCTCTAAATCACCAACAGCAACATCATCACCATTGGCATTAGATGAACCACAAGCAATGCCAATACCACTTGCACTAATAGTGTTCTCGCTTCCAATTCCTCAAATGAAGCAAGCTGAGAAGTGGAAGCATCCAAGTCTTTATGGAAGCTTACCTCTTTCAGCCAAAAGCTTGTAAATGAGTAGGAATGAAGCTGTGACACTTGATCAAGCTTCAAAAATCTGTCTTCAACTCTCCCTATATGATGCTATAAGCCCCCGAGATTTTATGCATTGAATTCTTTATATCCAATTATTGATAATGACCCCTGTCCGATTAATTGGAAGCTCTATATGGTGATAAATCATATTTTAAGTATTAAACAATATCTATGGGTAAAGGGAATTGCAAGCTACTTATATAACATTTTTCAAGTAGGATGTTGATTACAAAAAAAACAAGCTCTTTGTACAATGAAGTAATAAGCGTTTAACAACTTGGAAAGTAGGAATGTTATTAGTGCAGTTGATCCCATTGACATTGGCATGGTTTGTGAATCAACTAATGCCTTTGATGACAAAGAAGAAGATATAGATTTAGATAACCCATTAGATGATTGAAACTTAGTATAAAGTCCTAATTGTTGAAAGTCAAGACAATGATACTTGAAGTCAATATTATTTTAGTATTTTGTTGTTGATAATAGATATGATACTATGATTACAAGTTTATAGTGTTTTTATGATACTATGTGGCATTCTAAGATCAGTTCATTTTTCTGGGCTGTATTCATATGCGTATATAGATAATTGTTACATGTTTTTGTACTAATCAACCCAAACCCCATCTCAAAATTTTGCTGTATGAGCGAATCGGGTCTTTGAACACGAACTTGAACCCAAACTTGAACCGGTAACTTAGTTCTAAAGAGTAAATATAAAATCAATTCGTTGATTCCAGAAGTCATTTGATAGACTGATAGACATAATATGAAACATTGATCTTATTGAAAGATGCCAAGAAAAATAATTTTGCATCATGCATAGGGACATTGAGTAACATACTCAAAAGATGGAGTCATCATACAATTGGTTCCTTGGAAACTGCTTCTCTTCCTCCGTCTTCCTTGCTTTTCCTCTTTAATTTCGGGTTTGTGCCAAATAGGAAGGGCATGGGTTTTAAAGGTGTTTTGGGTTTGAGGGCATTTGTGGGCCTTCTACTTTTAGGGTTTTAACTTTTGTTTATTTTAAAATGGCTTTTTGTTTTTTTCTATGCATTTGATGTGGGGAGGGTTGAAGTCCCTCAAAAGACCACAGCAAGGGGGACTGGGAGAGAATATCCTCTACAAGTCCCTAGTACATCTTGGACATTATCCAAAATCAAAAACATATTCACAAATATTACGATATAGCATCAACGATGGCTGTTTCTTTATTGCCAGGAGATAGGGACAGGGATGGGAAACAAGGAATCCAATTTCCAAACAGTAGTTGAGATGACAGAAAGCCAATAAAGTATTATACGTATATATAATTTGTTTGTAAACCAAAATGCTAGGATATCAGATTCAACTCCTGGAGCCAGGTCCTGGTCCTTATTTGCTTCGTGTTTGGGTGCTGCCACAGTTGGTCCTAGGTTTACACCAGATTCAGCGGACTCTGAGAATAAGAAACAGGGTCCATGCAATACAGAATGAATATGGAAACATCTGTCAGTGCCTTTGTGCCTTGCCTCTGCTTGCGATGGAGGGGGAAGCTTCAGCTTTCTAGTAAAATTTATCTTTGAAGTTCTGTTTTTATTCGATTTTTCCTTTCTCAAATCAAATATAATTTATTTGTACTTCACGTTTTAAATTAGTTGATTTGATATTTAATTTTGCTTTTTATTGCATATGTTAAAATTATTTTAAAAAATAAATTAAATTACACTTATATTATAATATATCTATTATTGATATATTATGAGTTAATATCTTAAAAGAAAATTTTAAACATTTTTTTATTATTTAATTATTTTGTTTTGTTAATAGTTTTATTAAATATTCAAACATATAAACATTTTCAAACTTATAATTAAAAAATGTATGTAATATATATATCTGTATCCGTACCCAGGGGGAAAATTCCTCGCACTGCCATACCCAAACTCATATTTCATACATGCTACCGTACTGCAATTGGCAACTCAGCTAAAAGGCATCAAATTCAGAATTTAAGAAAAATAGTGAACAATGCAGCAAAATTTAGAAAGACACAAAATGCATTAAAAGTTTTATGATACTATGTAGTATGTAAGATATTGAACTTTGAAGCTAGTAACAATTCTATTCATTTGTAATCTAAATTGCATCAAATCCTGAATTAATGACAAAAGTGAAACAATGCAGCAAAATTTAGGAAGATAGGAAATGTGTTAGAAGTTTTAGGATGCTATGTAAGATATGAACTTTGAAGCAAGAAGCAATTCTATTCATTATTAGCTTTTGTGTTCATTAATTGTGAGTGCATGAAATTCGATTTTTAATTTTAATTGTTTAATATATTTTTAAATTTTTTTTGGTAGGAGATGAGGACTTTTTTAAGATAGGAAATATGACATTTGAGGCTTTGGAATTTTTTTTTTGTTTATCTTGCATTTTGAGGTGTGCTATAGAAGCTATGTGCCTTTCTGTGTGCGTCTTTTCCTTGTTTTCAATGAATAGATTCATGTAGGTTTCTCCATTTCCACTAGACAATTCTTTAGGATGGTGTTTATAAGAATATCCGTTGAATTTAGCGTTGGGAGGCTAACTATATTGTCTCAAGTTAGTCCTTAGCCAAGCATGATGAGAATTAATTATTTTAATTATGGTCTCTTATCAATTGTAACGACTTTTCAATTTCTATTTGTCCATTCAATTTCTAATGAGAATGGAGTGACCTTTAAACTTCCATGAAGATCTATAAAGAGGACCAAGTTGAATTCAAGATCAGCATGATATGGAGAGACAACTCGTTTGCTAAGATTGCCAATTTGTATCACATCTTATATATGGAGTTCATGGGCAGACATCTCAACCACGGGATTGCCCAACTCCTATAGAGTTCATGGGCATACATCTCATTCACGAGATAGCCCAAATTTTATGAGCTCGGACACACAACTCCTCCATGAGTTTGTCCAAATTTGATTGATTTGCAGGCATACATCTCACTTATGAGATTGTCCACAATTGTACAAAATTTTATTTAATATTATGAAGAAATTGAATTCTTGATATTGTTTATTATGTGTTTACAATACCACTATTTCTTTCTTTCGGTATTGTCCTCTGAATTGACAAAACGATTCAGATCAAAGCATCTCACCCAGATCGATATATGCGGATAGAGTCTTTAGCATAGTTACACCACCCTGAGGGACGGGGGGACGGCGAAACGGGGGGACAAGTTTCCGGGACGGGGGGACAAAGGGGCCTTAATTTGGGGACGGCGGGGGGACGGTGGGGGGACGGCGGCAGGGGACAAGAGGGGTGTATATATCTATGCATATGGTATTTAAAAATGTTAGTTATGAAAATATGTATTGCAATATAGGATGTAAAGATGTAAAAGAGTGAATACTTGAAACATTGCATTGAATTGGAACATCGAACATTAAACATAAATAGTTGAATTTGCAAATAGTGAATAGCAGGATGTCCCCCATCCTCGGTGGAGGTGGTGGAATCTAGTGGCACCGCTGGGGACGGGGAGACGGAGTCCCCAAGTCTCCGGTGCGTTGAAGTCTCCGAGACGTCGGGCAAAAAGGGGGGGGACGCGTCCCCGTGTTACTATGGTCTTTAGTGATGCACTGCATCACTTGAGACATTAATAATTATGACTAATCAACACCCTCAGCAGTGGTAATGATCCATTGAGATCAGACCAACATCACATCCAACCAAGTATGAAGACAACTATCAAAACGGCACTGAAATTAATCAATCTCCAAATCGGCGATTAACAATTGTTAAGATTGTAACAAACTATTATATGAGAAACTGCGATTAATGGAAGTTGCAATTAGTTTGGGTTACTATTAGACATGCCTTTTTGGTTATCCAAGAGATGCCTGCTGGCACGCTGGCAATAAAGGGGTCTTATATTGCATTTAGTTGATCATTAAAAAAAGATCGAAGAGACACACATATTGGAGGTCAAATCAATGCACATCGCAGATTATTATATTTACTTGCAACCATCTACATATAGTGATGTGATATTGCAGTGATTGGACACACACACACAGTAATTTGATAGTGCAGCGATTGGACATAATATACACTGACTTGATATTGGAGCGATCCTATATTGAGATATATATATTTACTTGCAGCCATATACAGTGATGTGATATTGCAGTGATTGGAGACACACACAGAGTAATGTGATATTGCAGCGATTGGACATAATATACACCGACTTAATATTGCAGCGATCTTATTTTCAGGTATATATGTGTGTGTGTGTGTGTGTGTGTGCGTGTATATATATATGCGTGTGTGTGTGTGTGTATGACCATACAGATTGATATACATTCTCAGGCAGAGACTACAAACTGACACGTATTCACAACAGTTCATATTGATTGACAAATTAATACTGGTATATTGCAGATTGATCATAGATTGCTATTGACAATTGTATTCAGGCCTTAATCATTTGATAAGTATAATCAGAGATTATTTGCTGGTTTTTTCACCTTCAAGCTCGAATGTTTTCCCAGGGTACATACTGTGTTAATTAGTTAAAAATCTGCATTATTTATTAATCTGATCATAAAAGCCACAATATCTAGTTATTAGATTTGACCATTTGCACTGGAACTATAGGAGCCCTCATAGACAACATGGCACCATGGTGGTAAAAACAATTCATAAGCCTAAGTTATACCATCCACAACATCATTTTATGAGTTCATAATTGATAGCCACATTATAAAGATGCATAATACGTTATTAGATCTCAACATGTCTTTTCAGGGGTTGGGGGTTGGCAAGGACAAAATAGACAGCATGGTGCCCAGTGGAGGTGCATGATAGCTGAATCTTAATGCATAAGTAAGGAGCACATTTCACACTGCCATTACATCATCGTTATTTCACAATGCAATATTATGTTGTAAACTACATTATCAAATCTTAACTTGTCTGTGGGGAGTAGGGAGAGGAGAGTAGTATGGGTAGTTGATATAGTGGATGCTCCCAACTAAGTTATTAATTCTAGATCACACAGAACATACAATTTTCACATTGTTATGTATCCTTTCAAGCTAATATGTTGCACTAAAGACCCACTCCATGCTAGCTCTATTTTTGGGACACATTGTAGTTGTCTATGATTGTTTATGCCAATATCAACAGAATAATGGGGAACATGGTACTCCCATTATTAAAATAGATCCAAAGATCAATGCGATCAATTTGATAGGGTTATAAAAGGCATTGTTCCATGGAGACTTGCACCTGCTCATCTTGACTGAGTAGAAACACAAATACAACAACCAACTCAATTGTAAATGATTAATATTTTGAAACCAATTTGTATTGCAATTTAACTAAAAGTTGTAATAAGTGAATAAGACTTCTGTGACACCCCTCATAGATGAAAGTACTGTAAATTGATTACAACTTTTCTCTGAACAATGTACATAATCTGAGATGTATAAATGTTCATTTATCGATTACTTCCACCTGATGTGAAGAAACGTTTCTATTTTATTTCAACCTGAAAGAAAACATTCTTCTGCGAATTGTATAGACCACGAACACTGTAGTTTCAACCAGAATTGCTTTGTGCTGTCTCCTGAGACTTCATAGTTTACAGAAAATAAACTTTTCCAGGATTCTGATAATACAATTTTCTATGATAAATATAAGACTTGAATCATATTAGATTTTCGTTTTAATAGGCTTTGATGTATACCTGAAACCTCCCTTTTGAAATTAGAATATTGTATATGAACACCTGCATAGACTGCGTATTCAAATTTTCTTCAGCCTTGTGCAATGTATCTGCTCCAACTGATCCAACTTCATGTGTAAGTCTTTCCTATATGAAGCTCCTTTGTGTTTCTGTCAGCCGCTTATCAATTCTGTGTTTTTACTCTAAGCACAATTAAATATTCATCATACTCTCTTATTACCACACATTCTTATTAGAAAGACTACACCCACACACCCACACACACACCCACAGATACACACATACACACACGCACGCGCACACACATGTAAGTGGAAGTTGTTTGGTTGCAAACTACAAAATGGAAAGACTGTCTTCAACCTTCTTGTACTTGTATTTTGTCTTGCGTAGCTCGTTGTAAGTCTTAATTATTTGTCTTAACCATAGATTAAAATATTGCTGTTTTATTGCCGAGAAGTATACTTCTCGTGAGAATTTTCTGGCGGCGAGAAAACTCTAGTTTTTATCACCACATTAGGGCTCCGAGAATTTCAACTTATTGCTGTGAGAAGTTGGCGAGAAGTCGGCGATACATCGCCAATTTCTCACGATAACTTAGTGTTTTCTTGTGGGCGGCATCTAGTATATACCTGCAGTTTAAAAAACGCCATTTCATTGTTTCATTTGCTGCGTTTGGCGTCTTGGGTGGAGGAGAAGGGTTTTGGAGCAGCACTTAGGTGTTTGGCATTGATTTGTAGCAATTTCCAGCGGATTAGGATCGAATTCGAAGCGGATTCAAAGCTCTTTCCAAGCAAATCCGGATCCACAAGTAAGTTTCTCAATTTTTTTTTTGTTTTGAGTTAAACTTATTTTTGTCTTCCCATACTTGCATATCTTGCATCATACTTGCATCATACTTGCATATCTTGCATTTGTAATGTTCTCTAATACATTTTACGGTTTTAGAGTGTAATGAGTCATGACAAAGACCTAACACCATCTTTTTGCAATTTTCCCAAAAACAATCAAGTTTTTCTCAATAATTTCAAAACTTTAAGGCTAATACATTTTTTGTTTTATTCTCTGATTTTCCAGCAAATATGGCTTCCTCTACATCTAGGTCAGCTGCAGCATCTCCCAATGGTCCCATAGCATGTCCATCTGGATTCATAGGCACGTGCCCTAAAGGGGCTAGAGACTTTGCATGGAAATATGCCTTTGAAGGAACAAAGTATAATAGTGTCATATGCATGAAATGCGAAAAACAAATCCGTGGAGGCATATCTCGTTTGAAGTACCACCTTGCTGGTATAGAAAAGCGTGACACAAGGATTTGTGATGCAACTATGGAAGAAATAAAAAGGGAGATGATTGCTTTGCTTAGTGCCCAAGAAGAGAAGAAGTTGAAAAAGGAAAGGGCAAAATTGGCCATGAGGGCAGCCATTTACGAATCGCAAGGTATGTTTCCTCTTAACAATCATTTATTATTTTCTAATCACGACTAATGCTTGTGCTGAAACAATTATCAATTTATCATGATTCATAATGAGATGATGTGGGTTGTGTCATGTGACTAGGTATCCCAACAACCCTTGATGAAGAAGAAGAAGCAGTTGAGGGGATAGTGGGCTCTTTTCGTGGCCCAAGGATCCGTGCACGGAACACACCTACTACTCATGGCAGGTCCTCGGGCTCAACTTCCACATCTGTTGGGTCTAGTAGATCGCAAAACTCTTCTATTGATGGTTATTTTGTGCATAGAAACACACCTGGAGCACAACCATCATTGGAGGGTATTGGATGGGACCATGATGTGCATGAGCAACTTGACATTCAATTTGCTGATTTTTGGTTTTTTAACAAGCTCTCTTTCAATGTTGCAGCAAGTCCATATTTTCTGAATTTTGTGACTGGTTGTACGGTAGCAGGAAAGGGCTACAAACCACCTACTCCTGCAGCCTTGAGTGGAAGGTAATTCACTTGTTTCAAACTTTAATACTTTTACAGTTTTGCAATTTACTTGTTTTTGTTCAAAGTAATTTTTCTTAATCAAACTCGTGTACTTAAAGTGAATTTCATTTTTTATTTTGTGCTTCTAGATTGTTGAAAGATGTTGTTTCTAGGGGTAAAGATGTGGTTGAAGAGCAAAAGTTAGAATGGAAACAATATGGCTGCACCATACTTTCAGATGGATGGACGGATGGAGGAAACCGTACCATCATCAACTTTTTAGTTTCTTGCAAGGATCAAGTAGTCTTTCTTAAATCCTTGGATGCCTCAGACAAGATAAAGACAGCTGAGACTTTGGCTCGAATGCTAGAGAATATTGTGATATAGGTTGGGGCTGAAAATGTGGTGCAAATCATAACCGACAATGCAGCGGCATATGTGGCAGCGGGTAAGATCTTACAAGAAAAGCATAGCACACTCTTTTGGTCTCCATGTGCAACGCATGTTATTGACCTTCTTTTGGAGGATATAGGGAAATTGGATTGGGTGAAATCGGTTGTAGAGGAAACAAGGACGATAACAAAATATATCTACAATCACCCTTGGGTCTTTCGCTTGATGAGAGACTACACCAAAGACAAGGAGTTGGTTAGCCCGCGGTCACAAGATTTGCAACGATTTTTTTAACTTTGCAAAGTGTTCTTAAACATATGAATCCTTTGAGGCAGATGTTTGTGTCCAAAATGGCTGCAGTCAAGTTATTCAAAGAAGGTCGATGGGCAGAGTGTTGCACACATTGTGTTTGACATCTAGTTTTTTGAGCGAGCTACAAAAATTGTGGACGTGAGTTGGAAACTTCAAAATTTGATTTTTTTTTTGTACTTATTAATCAAGTCTTTCAGTATTATTTTATAACCCTACTCTCTAATTAATAATTATTTTCTACTTTTCAATTGTAGGTGGTGAATGTTTACCGTACTGGTAAAGAAATCAATGCATACAGACAATGGAACAGAATAGCAAAATTATATTCGCATATGCCAGACATACATTATGCTTCATAAGATTAACGATAGTAGATTATTGATGCTTTACAATGATCCCAGGCAGGATATAAATACTACCGCCGAACCTTCCTGAAGGAGTCCATCGGCCGCAACATTACTTCCGCTACAAACTATTTACCCGTCGGCTACAAAATACAAAACACCGATGACAACCAATCCGTTGGTTACAAGAATACCGCCAGAACCATCCAGTCGGCTAACACCATCCCCCCCAAAAAAACAGTCGTCTCTTGACGACTAACAAAATTAGGAGACAACGTACAGACAACAGAAGAAATACTAGAGAGAAGGGGGCGTCCCAGAAGTGTGCTGCTGGCGACGTAAGTCATACACTTGCTCTGTCTTGATGCAGAGATCTGTCTGAATTTGAGAATTAACTTCAACGACCTCTTTTAGAAGAAGCATCGCATCCATAGCTTGCGTCCTGGCTAACTGCATCTCGTGCTCAGCCGCATCCTTATCTCGGACTGTCGCCTCTGTACCTTGCCTAGCCACGTCCCTCTCCTGCACCGCTGCTGCCATATCTGCCAGTAGTGCTGCCCGCTCGGCGGCCCATGCTGCCTGCTGGTCGGCCAAGTCGGCGGCTAGCTTCTGTCTAGCCTCACTCTCAGCTGTCAATGATCTCTCTACTGCAACCCTGTCCGCCTCCACACGTCGACGACCATAGTAAACATCCTTGTACAATCGCACAATCTCATGTGCCAGCTTCATCATAGGGGTGTCATTGGGTCCCAACTCCGGCTCAATAGC
The DNA here is from genome assembly GCA_028749045.1 of Cupressus sempervirens. Lineage (NCBI taxonomy): Eukaryota > Viridiplantae > Streptophyta > Pinopsida > Cupressales > Cupressaceae > Cupressus > Cupressus sempervirens. The sequence continues at coordinate 427,222,513 of CM053792.1, forward strand.
CCAATCTGCCAACATCTCAACTGTCTCCACCGCCGGCCAGCCCATCTACAAAACAAGTCTGAAATCGTCGAGGACAAATCCCACGGATATATGCTCTGATCAAATGCCACTCCCTCAGCCGAGTTAGGGCCTGAATTGCCACATCGTGTCCCTTCTTCAACGCAGACTTCATAGTCCTGAGGTAATCTCGGCACCTGTCCTCATCCGACCCGTAATCCTCCTTGGCGAAGTCCTCCAATGACCATTCCGCATCACTGTTTTCCTCCTCATCAGCGGGAGCCATGCCCACATCCAGTGCCACCTTCTCTGCTGTTGGCGCAACCACGGCATGTGGCATTCCCTCCTTCTGAAGCTGAGGCTTTGGTACTGCTGGTGATGTTCTTGAACGCCTAGGAGACTGAATGGACGAACCCGCTTCGTAGGAGTGAGTCGGAACTGCTGCCTCAGAAACTCACTAGCTCTATCCATCACCTCCGGTTGGTTTGACTACACGAGCTCCATGTTCTCCTTCGGTACTGGCTGAGCTGACTCGACCTCTGCTAAAAAAGATGACGAAACAGTGACAACTGCATCACAATCAATGACCTCCAACCGAACTTGCAGTTCAGGCTCCCGCAGTGGCAACTGTGCTCTCTGTGAGATTGCGACGGCGACATCTGCTGGTACAACTGGAATCACCTCCGCTACAGCCGTCGGCAATATCTCGGCGACTGTTCGTGGGACATCTCTCGCTATCTGTAGGACCATCTCCATCATTGTCCGTGGGACATCTGCCTCCGCTGGAGGAGTCATAAGGACCGGGGCATGGCGCTGACCAAATGTCGGAATGACTGTCAGAAAGGTAGTCAAGTGCGCCGAAGTTGACAGCTGAGGAGGGGTAAAGAATGTGGGCCCACTACCCGCTGCCTTACCATCAACTTTCGCCGATGTGCTCACCTCTTTTCCATAGACTCAGCCCCGTCACTCATCGAAGTGCCCTCCTGTCCGCTATCTGTCTCTCCGGAAGCAGCCAGTCCGTGTACTTTCTTGTGACCTGCTACTGATCCTCCTGTATCCAAGTGTCGCTAGTAGAATATGGGAGGCTCTCCGTCTGCCAACTTGCCCCTTGGAGGAGCCTCAAAACCATCTAGTGGAATTTGGCTAGCTGCAGCCTCCAAAAACAGGTCGATGGCATGGTGTGGCATAAAAAATGTTCGGTGTTGAAGCGTCATGAATTCCTCCATCTTGTTGGCAAGCACTGAGGCCCAATCATATACCACTCCCTGCATTATATCATTCATAAACACAATCTGCGGCAATGCTATATCCAAAGCTCGAGTGGCGCCTGTCAACCTGCTCTTGATGACGTCCATGATACACCGCCAATGACCCTCTCGAATGAAGTCCCTACGAAGCCCTCTGCACTTTGTCGCCTAAACCGCTGCCTCCCTCTCAACGGGTGTAAGATCCCGACACACTAGATCTATCCAATGCTCCTTCCGTTCTCGTGAGAGTTTATGGTTTTTGATTTCCACTTTCCTCCCATCGGGGCCAGGGATGCCAAAAACCCTAGTGAAGTCCCTAGGTTTAAAGGACACCGTCATTTGCTGCTGCTTGTAGAGGAATGTACTTGTTCTGCTCCAGGCGCTATATGTCTTTATCATGGTGCCCAGTACTGATTCGAACAACCGGATGAAAAAGATGGGAAGCTGTATGGCCCAATGCACCTGTGCACACATCAAAATCTGTTTAATTTGGTCGGCCTCCGGGGTCTCTTGCCACCACTTCCGGCATTCGCTCCCACTAAGACTCAAACTGGACGGTGAGATAAGTGAGTTCCTCCTTGGTCTTCTGTTTCTTGCTACTGGAATCAGAGGGGCCTGCAACTCGAATACCCGATGCCAAAACTCTTGAATTCTTCTCCATATTTGCTGCAAATTGACTCTTCCGCTTGCCCGCTGACTCCATGCAAAATGGTATCGTCTTTCCTATATAGTCCCTCCTTACTCCTGTGGCAGGCAATGGAAGCGGTCGGTAAATCCGCAGAAAAAAAAATTGTCCGCTCAGTCCCCCTGTGGGGGAGAAAAGTTAGACGACCGCTGGGTGTGGCTGCCCTGGGTTGCCCTCTTGCAAAAGAAATGCGTCAAGCTCCCGGCGAGGAGGTCCAAGACTGAATCCGTTTTCCTCCACTCTTCTACCCTGCGGAGGGAGTGTGTGACGGCATGCTTTACTATTGATGAAATCAGAACGCTTCACCTTGACGGTTGTCCAGCTGCTATAATCCCCGCACCTTCTCGATAGGCGTCTTACTGTATGTAACACACTCAGTGAAAACGTTAGTTGCTCCAAACATCCAGTATCAGTGCAAACTCTTCTAAATACAGAGGACCAACTTGACCAAAAAACTCTTCAATAATGATGATCATGAAATTGCTACCATCTGATCATTAATAGCTTGTGCTCCTTTATTATAGATATCTTCTCTGATATGTATAAATAAAATCCTTGCACCAACGGTTGCTATCGCAACCTACCATGCTCTAAGTTGAGCGTCTTCCACACAGGAATATATCAAATATCAATTATCAATTCTTCACTTGCCCTTGGAGAGCCGATTGGCTTGTATATATATGTGTATCAAACTACGAAATGTTGTATGGCTGTCACTGATATTTGTATGTGATTCACGCTGCAATTACAGGCTTACACAATGTTCTCAGGCAGAGGTATTTGCCGTCTCTGATATTCTAGAATAGATTATGCATTGCTTCTCTGATGTATGGGCCATCTCTGATTTATAAATCACGGCTAAACTCTGTATGCAAAGATTGTATGGGCCATCTCCGTGCGGTCTCACTATATGTGATAATATACAGGCAACGTGTCCCTCCTCTGTAGATTGTTGCAGTCTCCTAAATATCTTGCTCTCCTCCAAAGATGCTGGTTACAGCATGCATTTTGTGTTCCCGCGGAAGAAGTTTTAATCTTAAGACGGCGGAGTTTTTATTATTTTTTATTTTATGCCCGCGGACAGGCTGCCCGCGGGGCTTTTCAATTACCCGTGGACAGGCTGTCCGCGGGGCCATTGCCTCCTGTACACCCGCGGATAGACTGCCCGCAGGGCCATTTCTCTGCCCGCGGACAGACTCTGCTCGCGGGGCTTTTCTGTCCGCGGGCCCCTTTTTTTAAAATTTTTTTTTTTAATCAAATCAAATAACAGAGGTATCTCCAGTTGGCGTTGCCACCTGAGAGTCCTTTAATGACGACGATGGAGGATTCAACGACGACGACAACCTTCTTGCATGGTATATTTTCAATTTAGATCCGTTAACTAACTGAGCCATCTCCTGTCCGTCCAAGGTCGCCAGTTTGATTGCTCCATTGTCGCTAACCTTCCGGATCTGGTATGGTCCAACCCACCTCACTTTGAATTTTCTCGGCTTGATTTCATTGCGGCCATCATACTTCAATACTAACTGTCCTGGTTGGAATCTGCTACGTTTCAGATACTTATCATGCCAGAGCTTGCGTCTGTTCTGTGCCACTTCTGTCGCCCACTGTGCCAACAACTGTTTCTCCTCCAGCTTATTCAAATTATTCAACCGCTCTTGTAAGCTTCCGTCGTCATCCAACTTGTTTTCCAACGCTATTCAAAGACTCGGAATCATGAATTCCGTTGGGACCACTGCTTCCTGTCCAAACATTAAGTGGAATGGTGTGTGTCCTATCGTCACCTTGTACGCCGTACGGTAAGCCCACAGGGCAGCGGGTAAGTTTTCCTCCCAATCAGCACCTTCAACCGCGCAGGATTTGTAGATGATGGATACTAGAATTTTATTGGTGGCCTCTACCTGTCCGTTTGCTCTTGGATAGTACAGACTTGACAGTGAATGATAAATCTTAAACTGAGTGGTGAGCAGTCGAATAACATGATTAACAAAATGACCTCCCCTATCACTTGTTAATTGTAACAGGATTCCATACCTGGTAATGATCTGTTCATAAATAAATTTCGTAGTGCTGATGGCCGAGTTATCTGGTAACACACGTGCCTCCACCCACTTGGTCAGGTACTCCGTTGCAACAATGATGTACCGGCACCGTCGAGTCTTGCTCACCCTTAGTGGTCCAATGAAATCTAATCCCCATCTCTCAAAAAGTTCTTGCGCGTGTGAGGGGTGAAGTGGCATGAAATCTCTCTTCAGCGGCTTTTCGGCCCGTTGGCAAGTGTCACATTCGACAACCCATTCCCGTGCGTCATTGTACACCGTCGGCCACCAGAGACCTGCCAGCAATATCTTCCGTGCAGTGATGTCAGGCCCCATGTGTCCTCCCGCGGGACCCTCATGTGCTTCTTTTAACACCTGCGATATCTCCTCTTCCAACACACACCGCCAAAGAATATGTTCTGGCCCCATTTTGTAGAGCAATCCATTGATCAATTGAAACGTACGACTCCTGATTATCAACTTGCGCCTATCATTCGGTGACATCCCCGTGGGAAACTGTCTTGTTGACAGGTACTCGCCAATACTCCTGTACCATTCCGGCAGTACCCCAATCTGAAACAGTTGCGCATCAGGGAAGTCATCATTCACACCTTCCGCTGGTTCCCCTGTTTTGATCCGCGACAGGTGGTCGACACTAACATGTTTCTTTCCTTGCCAGACAATGATTTTGAAAGTGAATTCCTGCAACAGGAGTAGCCATCTGCTGATCCTCCCTTGGATGACGGGTTTATTAATCATGTACAACAGGGCCTGGTGATCAACATAGAACACAAACGGTGTAGCAAGCAAATAATGACGGAATTTTTGCACAGCATAAACCATACCCAACGCTTCTCTTTCAGTCATGCTGTAGTTCTGCTCGGCCTTTGATAGCAACCAGCTGGCAAAGTATATTGGATGATCCAGTCTGTGCTAGGGTCGCGCCAATCGCATAGTTGGAGGCATCCACATGAACATGAAACTCCTTATTCCAGTCCGGATATGCCAGAATGGGTGCCGTAGCCAGTCGTACCTTTAGCCCTTCAAATGCTTCGTCCTGCTCTTTATCCCATCTAAATGATTCTTCCTTGCAGGTTAGCTTATCTAACGATTGGGACACCTTGGCAAAATTTTTAATAAATCTCCTATAATAACCTATATGCTTGAGAAAAGACTTTACCTCTGTCACATTAGTAGATGGCTGCGTTTCAAGAATGACTCTCACCTTGTCGGGATCCGTCTTTAACCCTTCCTTACAGACAATGTGTCCGAGCAGTCTTTCGTGCGGAACCATGAATTTGCACTTCTTGGGATTCAACGCTAGTCGGGCTCTGTGACATCTCTCCATACATTCACCAAGTGCTGCCAAGTGTCCGTCCTCCGTGCTAAATATTGACCAATCATCCAAGAAGGCTTTGAAGTTTCCCACGGACATCCTGTCGAAGATATGCAGTATAATCCGTTGGAATGTGGCCGGCACGTTACACAACCCAAATGGCATCCGGTTGTACGCATAGACCCCATCTTCGACGACAAACGTTGTCTTCAACTTATCCTCCTTTGCTATAGAAATCTGATTGTATCCGGAGAACCCATCCATAAAGGAGTAAATTTCATGTCCCGCGACCTCCTCCAGAATGCTGTCTATGAATGGAATCGGAAAAGGATCCTTGATCGTCACTGCATTCAGGCATCTGAAATCGACACATATTCGGATCTGAGTAGTATCCTTTTTCAATGAAATGACTATCGGCGACACCCATTCGCTGGTCTGTACCTTGAAGATAATGCCAACTTCCAGTATCCGGTTGATTTCCTCCGTAACCTGTGCCGCATAGTTCTTGTTCATCCTGTAGGGTCGCTTTCGTACAAGTACAACTCCCTCCAGCAGCGGGATGCGGTGTACACATAATTCTGGCGGTACTCCCTTGAGGTCCTTGTATGTCCATGCAAACCCATCCTTGTAATCCATAAATATCTTGAATGCCGCGGCCTTGAGTACTGGATCCCAATTATCTCCGACTAGTATGTTCTTCGGCTCTGCCTCGTCCCCCAAATTCATCGTTTGCAGCGTAGCTTCATTATACTTGATTGTCTCTCCTTCACGGAATGCATGGGCGGGTGTAACATCCAACGGTGCCTCCCCCTCCTTTACTTAACTAAACTCCTTCGGATATTCGTTCTCAATCGACAGAGCATTGCAGCTATGAAATAATTCATAGTCCTCCATTTGCCAGTGGTAGAGACCGTTGACGGAATCCAAGTCTTCATCCGTTGTTCCCCCGTCCAATCGGAGGACGCCCTCCTGATCCAGTTCCATTCGTTGTTTGCCTTCGTCCTCCTCTCCCTCAGAATCTGACGACAGGGCCTCTTCCCCTACCATTTGGGTATGCAAATCAATGACGAATCAACGGCCTTTACTTTCCAGTGATCGAGCTCTTGCTTCGATAAGCCACCCACGGCCCAGGATGGCGTCATAGCCTTTCCTCTTCAACGGAATCACCACGAAATCCATCAGGAACAGCTGAGTGCCAATGGTTACAGCTGTGCCATGAGAATACCTAGTGGTTTAATGCCATGTTGATTGGCGGTCAGCAGCTGAAATCTCGGAGGCCACAATGTCGGCTGTCCCAGTTTCCTCCAGGTTTCCTCTGGCAATACATTTATGCCACATCCTTTGTCAACTATGGTGTCTGTGAGAACATGTCCAAGTATCCCCATCTCAACAACCGCAGGATGCCGTCCGGATGTCAGCACCAGCAACATCTGATCTTCTCCAACAACAATTTCCTTTTCCTTCCGTTGACTTGGTTCTTCCGGTGACTTTTCCTTCCTGAGACTTGATTCTCTTGTAATATCTGAAAGAGCAGATCAAAATTGAGGCATGGTGAGAAGCAAATCATTTACCTTTACTTGCACCTCTGTTTGCAAAATTTGTCTTGCTATGTTTTGTTCCGCGGAATTCCTCGCTAAAGTGCTGGCAGTGTCCGGAGGTGTTGCTGTTTGGGATACTTTTCCAACCTCCGCCCGTGCTTCCGCAAATGTCCTCTTTTCTTCGGCGGGGTCCGGGTATTCTTTTGCTTGTTGCCGCGTAATTGCCAGAACTTCTTCATCATTCGCCCTGACAGTGATCAAGTTCACTTCGGATTTTGGACATTTTGAGTCGTCGTGATCGACGGGTCCGCACCATCGGCACAATAGTTGGGGTGTATTTGCTGTTGGACACGCGCAAAATGCCCCCACAAGTTACATGCGCGACACTGAATAATCGGCCGTCCGTTTGCATCATACTGGATCCGGCTTCTGCTTGTATTGGTATTGTTATTGTTGTTATTATTCTGTCCACGCCGATTATTCCTATATCCTCCGGATGTAGCGCCGGCGGTATTCGTGTTTCTGCTACTACCTGACGGGGAAGCCTCCTGTGTGAGAAGCACCTGCAGAGATCCTCTTGTCTTCATGTTAAAGGGGCAGTCTTTTGTCGAATGGCCCATGATCTGACAAATGTCACAAAATTGGTTCTTTGGACACGATCCTTTAGTATGGCTGTCGGTCTTACACTCCGTGCACCATAGTTCACTGCCTTTTGGCTCCTTCTGCATATTTTTAAACTCCTTCATCATGCGAACCATATCCTTCTGTAGGGCACGAACCTTCTTGCTGCTGCCTTCGTCGTCGCTGCTATCATCTCTGGCAGGCTCGTCATCATCAGAATCAGATGAGCTAGTTTTCTTCTTCTTTGTCTTCTGTTCACTTTCAAGATCTAGTGCTCTGTTATACGCGTCCACATATGACGACGTTGGCACAATTTTTATTTTCCTCCGCAACTTCGAGCGTAGGCCGTCCACGAACCATCTTTTCTACAATCCGTCTGCTGGCTTGCTTTCCATTTTGTTTATTAAGTCTTTTAATCTCTTGGCGTAGATGCAGACAGTTTCGTGCTTCTCCTGTTTGGTATTGAAAATCTCTGCTACGATTTCATTATCATCCCGCAAGAGTTTAAATTCCGCTAGAAACTCCTTTTTAATGTTATCCCAGGTATTCAGCTTTTGTGGATCCGTATCCGAAAACCAATCAATCGCCACACCTCGTAGGGTTGCCGGAAATTGCTTGACCCATTCGTTGGCATCTGTGATTCCATTTGCCCGCCAGATCGTCTCACATGTCTTACAATGTCAGATGGGGTCGGCTGTACCATCGCCCTCAAACTTCGGCAACTTTTCTTTGGGTCCCGCCATCACAACACTAGAGGTCTGCACTGTCACACTGGAGGTCTGCACTCCCGCACCGACAGTCTGCACTCCCACACCGGAGGTCTGAACTCCCACACCAGAGGTCTGCACTCCCACATCGGTGGACTGCTCTCCCACACTGGAGGTGTCGATAGCTGCGAACTTTGGTGAAGAAGAAGGATCTTCTGAAGTTGTTTCCCGCAGAAGTCTATCCGGGACGAAGAGGTCACTCCACGCTCGTGCTCCCTCGGCACTACGAGCCGTGCGAGTTGATGCTCTTCCGTCTGAATTTTCTTCCCTCGGCGAACACAAATTCAAGAACTCCTCCCGTGCTTCTTCCACCAATTCCACCCGCTATCGAGTCTCCTTCAACAATTCCTCCGCACTCCTGTTTCCGTCGGCAAGCTTCTGGAATCTCCTTCGGCGGTCTACCTGCTGTGCCAGAATTAAATGTTCTTGTGCAGTACAGATTTCATCTTTTCCCTTTGCCTTATTTCGATCCTTGTTAAGCTGATTTGGCATTAATCTTCATTCCTCCCACCTTCCAGATTCATAAGGCAATGACACGAAATTTTTACCGTACTGGTAAAAAAATCAACGCATACAGACAATGGAACAGAATAGTAGAATTATATTCGCATATGCCAAACATACATTATGCTTCATAAGATTAACGATAGTAGATTATTGATGCTTTACAATGATCCGAGGCAAGATATAAATACTATCGCCAAACCTTCCCGAAGGAGTCCGTCGGCCACAACATTACATCCGCTACAAACTATTTACTAGTCGGCTACAAAATACAAAACACCGACGACAGCCAATTCGTCGGCTACAGAAACATCGCCAGAACCATCCAGTCGATTGACAGTGAAGCCCTTGGTTAGAGTTCTCCACTTGGTAGATGGGGAACAAACCCCAATGGGGACCCTTTATAAGGCCATGGATAGGGCGAAAGAGGCTGTAAGAAATAAGTAGAGGGGAGAGAGCCTAAAATTTCAGCCCTTATGGGATATTATTGATAGGAGATGGAGCAATCAGCTCCACCAACCCATTCATGCAGTAGGGTATTTCCTCAACCCTTGTTGCTGCTTCTCTCCATCATATGCGGTTCCCAATGGAGAGGTCATGGAGGGCTATAGTGAATGGCTTTAGTGAATGCATGCAGAGGATGGTACCCGACATTGCGGTGAGAGACCTCACTGTGGCCGAGATGGAAGTGTATCAAAATGCAACGGGCAAACTATTCTCCTCAGCCTTGGCAAAGAGACGCAGACACACTCAGACACCAGGTACAATATTTGGAATTTCGAGTCTCTCACATGCATGTTAAGTAGATAAATAAGCTACAAAAACTTGTCCTCATCTTGCTTTCCAACTCTTTAAAATTTATCTTGCAAATGCTTGGTGGCGAAATTGGGGTGGTAATGTCCCAAATTTGCAAAAGCTTGCTTTTCACATCTTATGTCAGCCTTGTAGCTCATCTAGTTGTGAGCGTAATTGGAGCTTGTTTGAATCTATTCACACAAAGAAGAGGAACAAGTTGTCACAAAAACGCTTAAATGACCTTGTCTTTGTGCATTATAACCTCAAGTTGCACATAAGAAAGGTAATGGCAATAACAATTGAACCACTTGATCTAGATGACATAGATCCTTTTGGCGATTGGACAGCACAGGAGCAGCCTTCACTGTTTATTGAGGATGAAATATATGAGTCGGAGAGGGAGGCTATGGAGGAGGGTGGTTTTGCAGTGGGACTAGATGACATTCAGGAGGAGGGTAGTGAGAGTGAGGACGGTGACAGTGAGCACAGTGATAGTGAGGATGAGGATGAGGATGATGAGGAGTCCTTGCCAGGGCCAACACCAGCACCACCACAAACGACTGCTACAGCTAGAGCTGCTAGACCCCCTCCCTCTCCCATAGTTTTTACTAGAACTACTGGGATGGGGAAGAGGAAGATGTAGACTAGTTTCATATTGAACTTGACATTTGTATTTGCTTATATTTTGACAAAGACAATTTGGTATTTACTATTTGTAGCTTGTTTTAGAGTTCAGAGTCTGTAGACTGTGACTACATCGGCATTCCACATGAGGATGCGGTTTTGTTACTTATTGCATTTATATATATCTAGATCAGCTTGTTTGGTTTGTTTACTTATTTATTGACTCAATACATGCATCTACTTATTGAATTTTGTGAAAAAAATGCATTTTTAATTAAACTAAAGTCATTTTTTAAATTCCCGATATTTTCCTAAGAAGTTGCCGATTTCTCTCCGATATTTGCCGAGAAATTTTTTTTTGGCCTCACCAAGAAGTGGCAGAGAATGAGAAGTTGAACTATGGTCTTAACAGTCATGGCATACTGTGACTTATAAATCATCCTGATAGTTATATAAACACAAATTGTTTTTATTGGATAGTTGTTGGTTTGTATTAACATGAAAATAATCGCTGTTTAAACAAGTTTCTCATTATTATTCTGCCATCGGTTTAAAGAAATGTGACTTGGCACTTAGTCTGATGTGGCACATTTTCATTGTCTTTTTGCATGCTGCTGCTGAAGATATTCCAACCAATATGTATGTATAACCATAAGTCTGGAATGTGTTGTTCGTTCTGCTGTTTGAAGACATGGTAGAACCTGATAGCAGTAGACCACCTTGAAATTTGATTACCAACATTGCTCTCAATAGACGGCAGATTCTTCTGAAGACGAAAGATAATGAATTCAACCCATGTCAATATTTACGTCAGAAACATACTGTCAATTCTGTGACAGATGGCAACAACTACTATGTTTAATGTTTTTCAAAGCATGACGAGTTTCAAAAACCTTCACAGTATGCCGTCTCTTCCAATTATCATGTCTCATTCTATGGGCCTTCAGACATTTAATCAAATTTCAAATTTCTATTCACTGAGTCAAATACATACCTTCATCCCATTATTTACGTTTCCAGAATATTGCACAATGGTATTTGCAGGAGTTTTGTTGTAACCAAATTCTGTTATGATGTCACAATACACTTATGTTCACAGCTAAATGTTTATACAGCCCGTGAAAGGAACAACTTCTGCAACAGAGTTAATATACATACTCCATACTATTTAATGCTGAAAATCATCTTGCCCTTATAAACAACAGATGAATTGTTTATGAATAGATAGAATAAGAACAATTGTTTCAATTAGTAAATAAAATATTTCATAATAATTGTAGTCACATAATGGGAAATACCCTTTTTAATAAATTAGTTTTCTATATAGGTGATATATGAATTATGACAACATTTTAAAAGTAGATAAAAACTATAAAAAGTAACATGAATTAATAGTAAAAAAATAAATTTAATAATTGTTTTTCTCGGTAATAAGATTTTATTTTATTTAGAAAGTGAGTAATACATTAAAGAGTCCTCGAATAAATTTTTTTTTTATGACGCTCATGATTCAAAGTTTACAATAGTTTCTATGCCCAAGCAACCAAAAATTTCAAAATATAATCTGGCAAATCACAATATCGATTAACCCTATTACCATGCCTGAATTGCCCGTTGTGAGCTTCTCTACAAACTAGTCAAAATTGGTAAAGCTGGATCATGAAACTAGCTACATTGTGAATTCGCCAACAACCCTAAGTGAGGCAACCAAAAAGCTTGAACTGTAACCTTAAATAGCTAACTCTACCACCATGCTTCTGTACATTGAAACACTCTTTACGGCCCTAAATTAGTAACCTTGAAGACATTGCTTATCTCGAACCAGAAACACCTTTAAACAATTTCTTGTTCAATTACATGTACACACTATCAACAAAATTTATGTAGGAAATCCTAAGGATGTTTATCTACAAACAGCCTTCCAGGAAGTAAACATAAAAAAGGAACAAAAAAACTAGACATTTGACAATGCCCTGCTGTAGGAGCAAGTGTGCCAACACCCCCAAAACAGGGAATCACTCACCTGCTAATTATCAAACATTAAAGCCTAAAACAACAAAAACCCCAAACAACCATCCACACCCACCACACACCATCCCCACTGGGTTGTCTAGAAGCAACCTTACTTCATCTTAGGGATCTCAGGACAAATCCCTCAATTCTTTCCTGCAACATGGCATTCAACCTAGCCTCAAACTACAAGTTGTCTTCTTGGTTCTCTTGGTTGGCCATTGCTCGCTCTTGCATGCATTCTCGAAGCCTGGTTTCATTATCTTGAGTCCACCCAACCTTGGCCTTCATTTGTTCTATGTCCTGGTCTATAATCTGTTGCATGACCATAGGGAAAACCAACCTTACCTAGCATGCCTAAACTGCTTGTGCCTTTGACTCTCTACAAATCTCCAAACGAACAATGTAGTTTGGTAACAAGGATTTTCTCTATGCTAGTTTCTTTTATTCCAGATTAATTCCCCAACCAGGAAAAATGGTAGCAATAATTTACTCTAATCCTAGTATGGCTCATGCCGGCACTAGTTGTTGCATTGCAAACCGCACAATGTCTTTAGACTTGCCCACTTGAAGAGCCCAAGCTAGGATCATTGAGTACACATCTGTGTTTGTCCGATGCTTGTTCTCCACCAAAAGAAGCAGCTCTTCAACATCAGTAAGTCTAGGGTGAACAAATTTAAACATGTTCATCCTGTATGTAATGTCCTCTGTTGGGACTTTAAATTAATTATATCTCAATTTGCTTCTTGCAGGGTTATTTCATCTCTCGATGATTATTTCTCAAAGTTTTTATTCCATATATATATATATATGTATGTATATGCTTCCATTCTAAGAGTTGTCTTTGCACAATAATTATATTAATAATAATATAAGATTATATCAATTATATTTCTTTTCAATATTAATAATACTATATTTACTCTATATATTATTAATCTAAATATTATGTTATATTTAATTTCTCATATTTTAGTAGTAAATCATGATTATGTTATTATTATTATTACTTTATTGATTTATTATTTATCTATATATTCGGCTTAGAAGTAGAAGTTAAAAAGTTGCCACAAGGGTGGTGAGTTGTTTTGCCATAAATGCCCGTCACATCCACCTTTTACTTTTTGAATGTGGCACGCTACATGTTAAACTTTATTACCTAATCATTTATGAGATTGACGATGTGTCCTATTGCGGGATTCGGCCTTGGAGTTTGGTAGAATTACATCATTCCATTGTACACTTGGGAAGTCTTTAATTACTATTTCAAACATGTTGAGATTCAAAGTTGGCTGCTCTTTTACTGTGCATGATTCTGAAATCCTCTAGGGTGGCCAATTTTTGTTTAATGTTGATAATTTAGTTTTGTAATTGCCAGGCATCCATGTTACCTTTGATGATGACATTGATAATGATGAGTGAGTCACCTTCCACATGTGACTTGGTAACCCCCAGATATTTTGAAGCTCTAATTGCCAACAAGGCTGCTTCTGCTACTGCAACATTATTAGTTCCATCCTGAAGTCTTTCCCCCCTAATGCAATGAGGTCTCCATTTCTATCTCTAATAATAAAGCCTACCCTGAGGGTCTTGGATTGCCTTTAGAAGCCCCATCAAAATTGCATTTCCAACATCCATCCTACGGTTTTTCCCAATGAATTGAAGGTACAGGAGAAAAGGGATTGAGGTTAACCTCATTAAACCTGTTCACCGCTATGTTCCCCCGAGTTTCTGGGATGGAGATGACAGGGGACAAAGGGATGGGTTTCTGGGATGACAGTTTTTTATGCTGATTTTGGGGATGGGGGGAGACGACAAATGGGGATGACTATATAACAATTGGGGAAATTAAAATATATAAAGAAATTTAAAATATTTATATGAAAACATGGATAAAGCATATACTTATACATAACATAACCTTATAATATAAGAATCAACATAATTCATTTGCCAAATTTGTGTTACTTTGAGAGTCAAAATCTAATTTGTTCTAGAAGTTAAAGTCGAAGTCCCCTAGGTGTCCCCAAGTCTTCGAAACATTTTCGAGGTGTGGACGGTTGAAAATTTATTGGGGACATGTCCTCGAGTAACATTGATTCATAGGTACAAATTTAATAATTATTAACTTTTAACTAGTTTAAAATTAAATAATAATAGAACATATTCTACAAAATAATAAATAAAATAATTTAAATTTATTATTAATAAATTTAGTGTATAAATAAATTTGTCGAATAAATCTAATAATAATAAAAATAAATAATACAATTTTTATATATATTAAAATCTCAATATAAGTATTTTGTACAAGTAAATCATTTTGGATAATATTGTACCCAAGTCGTACAAAATTGTAAATTATATAAAGATCCCATTTAGAGGATTTACTTTATCTATTAACAGTTTCTTATGAAAAAAATCTTAAAAAATAAAGCAATATGGAAGAGTATAAAATTAAATCCTAAAATTTAGTTAAAAGCTTTAAAACTCTTAAAAAAAATTCTTTCCTTAAAATGCCAATCATAATAAAGAAAAACAGATTTTATAATTGAGAAACTTAAATAATATGTATGGAAACTTTAGAATAGAAATTAAGTTTGGAAAGTGAAAAAATACCTGCTTTATAACTAGTTCACATAATTGTTTTTAATAACTAGTTGATCAAATCTCATTGGAATAGTAGCATGACCGACAAGTGCTAATAATTAACATAAAAAAGTGATGCACGAGCATCCTAGGGAAGTCAACAATCTTGAATGTAGAGTTTCAAGCTTGGATTTGTGGAGTTATGGTTCACGTGGTTGGGGATATGTTCGAGATATATTGAGCAACCTTGTCCTAAGTGCGCATAGAGTTTGGAATTATCGTCTTGGAGTTAGAGCTGTTTTGGTGACTGCTGCTTGTGTGTTCTTGATTTACTGGCAGACTCTGTAGATTCTATTTGTGAGCTTCAATCTGAGGGAGTTGGCGTGTGTGCTTTTGGATTTGGATCGTTGGATGACACGTGGACCTATGTCTGTATGCAAGCTCTTATGTGGTCTTTTGAGTTAGTTATTCATTGGAAACTTGGGGCCTGCCCTTAGTATTTAATTATTTCATGTATTTAATGTTTGTAGTCAAACCAACTTCTAGTTTGAGGGTGTATTTAATGTGAATGTCTATTATGGCTAAGTCCAAAAACTCAAAACTTCAAAAACTGTGAATGTCTTCACATGGCAATTACAAAATTTACAAATATGTGGATCATTCCTATTTACACCGTCTTATCTCCTTTACACAGGGATATAAGGAGATATTCATTACTCCCCCTTACATGTACATAGAATTTTCTTTTCTATTTTCATATACAGTTTTCAAATCACTCCCCCTTTGACATCAATGACAAAGGTGTCAAAAAAGACTATATACAAATCCAGATTGTACTGCTACCTTTCACTTATCTTCGTGGCCGATTTGTGGCTTGGTTTAGTATAAGTAGAGAGTCTTGTGGAGTCTAGAGTCAGGGTCTATTCAATTCAGTAGGGAGTAGCTAAGAGGAGCAAAGTTGAGCAAAGCTAGTAGCTAAGTGTGGGCTTGGGAAACAAGAAGCTTTGCTTGGTGGCTTGCGAGCACAAGTTTAGATTCTTCTTGGGGTTTCTACTAGATTACTGTGCTATTATAGATGTGGGCTAGCTAGGAGTTTGGATTATTACGATATTAGATAGCTTCTATTCTCTCTCTTCCATCTTTTTCTAATGGTCACTCTTTTTGTAATGTTTCCATAATCTCCTCTTGGTTGTTATGGAAACTTCCTTTTTCGGGAACTTTTTTTTTCACTCTACAAGAATGTTTTAATTTTCTCTCTCTTGTTCGGTATAGAAACATTCTCTTGTATCTTGTATATATAGATCATTCACAATCTTTGTTTAATAACACATTCATTGTTTTACCATAATATGGAAGCAAATATTTTCCAATTACTTCGTAATATGGTACCCAGATCTTTGCAGTTGTTTTGCCAGACGACACTTGAGGCAGCTGACGATTAGTAACTGAAAGCTTAATAAGCATAGC
Organism: Cupressus sempervirens; assembly: GCA_028749045.1. NCBI lineage: Eukaryota > Viridiplantae > Streptophyta > Pinopsida > Cupressales > Cupressaceae > Cupressus > Cupressus sempervirens. Next base: position 427,238,732 of record CM053792.1, read on the forward strand.
CGCTTTACAATTACACTCATCAAACTTCTCTTGAGTAGCATCAATCGTGTGTTGTGAGGTTTTCACGCCATCGCCCCAAAATTTTGGGGACCCCCCTTTTTTTATTCTCCTCGGCAAAATTTTGGATTGCCCAAAATTTTGAGTTTTGAAAATTGTCACGCCTTGGCACCTTCAAGACAGATATGGGAGGCTTAGCTTATTTTCACCCAATTTTCTTAACTTGATTTTCCAGAGCTATCAATTTTATCCTTAGGCCGAATAATTTTCTAATTTAATTTCAACTTGGCAGGATAAAGTTGTGAATTTTGTACTTAGACGTTTTCTTTTGAAAATTTGGTTTTAATTCTGTAAATTTGGATAATTTTCAAAAGAGAAATTTTTTAGACTTAGGTTTTTGGAAAATCTCAAATTTTTCTTTGGTGAAATTTTTTAAATTTTGTTGAAATGAGGAAAATTGCAAAAAATCGATTTTTGGTTCTAAATGCAATTTTTATTTTTAGCTTGGCAAAATCGATTTGGTAGAAAATTGCAAAAATTGACTTTAATTGGATTAATTTGCCTTGAAAACTTTTAAGTTTTTAACGAATTTGGTAATTTAATATTGAAAAAATGGCTTTTGGTTAGCCAAAATCCAAATTTAATGACGTTTTAATTACTAAACCCTCATTAAATAGAAATATTTAACACCCTCAAGGCCATTTAATTTCGTTTTGCAATTCGAGCTAATTGGTAAATTTAAAAGTGCAATTTTCTTTTGGCAAAATTAATTTTTTTGAGCTAAGTATTTAATTGTGGGCCTTAACTTGAATTTAATTTTTGTTTTTTGTTTTCTCCTAGACCATGTAGGCCAGCTTTATGGAGAAAGAGAATTGGCTATAAAAGGAGTCTCCTCCCCATCTCATTTTCACAAATCATTTTTTCCTCTCCATGTGGGCGAATTTTGTGGAGCAGATTTTTTTCAGACTCGGGCGAAATTTGTGAGAGCCGAATTTTGTGGGACCCGAAATTTGTGGAAGATAAAATTCTAATTTTTTCAAGAGGCTGCGATTTTTGCTCTGGGTTGGGTAATTTTATTTGGAGGTGAATTGTATGGTAAATTCTTGATTTGCAAGGGATTTGAACTTCTTGAAAGTCATATCCTAGGTTCCGAAAAGTTGCTGTAAGTTTACTGGTTAAGGTGAATTTTCATCATCTAGAGTTGCAAGGAGTGCTTAAGCTGACATCCATCTTTCGTTCTAGTCTAAGGATTGCTCCGTTTGGTTCTTCTTGCCTTTTGGTCCACCACTCTACCATCCCGTAATAGGGCGACGAGCATGGAGGATGATAGTGCAAGTAAGAATCCCAAGCGGGCGAACACTAAGAAAGACATAGGATATGACGCCCAATACTTCCTTCTTCTCAAAAATGAAGTGAATAACCGACACCAATATCTGTACAGTGGACATGATACGGATGAGGGACAAACTGAAGGAAGGACAATCCCCCTTGGCTATAGGTAGAGGTAATTTTAAATCATTTAGAGTTGCAAGGGGTCCTTAAGCTGACATCCATCTTTTGTTTCAGTCTAAGGATTGCTCCGCTTGGTTCTTCTTGCCTTTTGGTCCACCACTCTACCATCTCGTAATAGGGCGACGAGCATGGAGGATGATAGTGCAAGTAAGAATCTCAAGCCGGCGAACACTAAGAAAGACAAAGAGGATATGATGCCCAAAACTCCCTTCTTCTCAAAAATGAGGCGAATAACCAATACCAATGGTGGTACAATAAAAGGATATACAAAAGGCAGTTGCACATCACAGCCCAGGCATTGACACTCCTATTTCAACCATGATGAGCTACAACGGAACAGCCCTTTATTTTGAAGACATCAGAGAAGAGGATATCAATGAGATAAGACTTGGATCGAGATTGGATGAGCTAGAAAAGGTTGCTATCAAGAAAAAACATTTGGGCACCCTTTCCTCTCTCAGCGCTTTTATTGGATTTGCAAAAGAATATGAGAAGGATCATGATTGATACTACAAGTAGCGAACAGCGTGGCGAAGACAACGGAACTCAAGGCAAAGCACACACCCTGTCCTCCTATGGGAGAAGTTAATGAAAGGCTAGCTAAGTTCATTGCCTTAGCTAAGAAAATGAAAGAAAAATGGAAGATTTATGTTAGAAGATCATTTGATGTAAGCCCAAGTGGCAATTTCCCTTTCTTCTAGAATAGGACAAGTGTCTATTTCTGATTGGCCACCATTTTGGTGCCTTCTCATTGGTTGCCACTTTTTGCACTTTTTTCATTGGTTTATTGATGAGGTGGCAGCTTCTCATTGGCTGATGGGGTGGCAACCCTAATTAGGGTTTTGAGGATCCAATCTGGATCGTTGATCTTGTTTTGATCTCCACCGTCCATTGTATTTATGGCCCCTATAAAAGGCCATTTGCTCTCATTTGTAAAGTGTCGGAGAAATTGTTGCGAAAATAATACCAAAATTGCTCTCTTTTTCATTGTTGCGATTAGCATGTTGATCAAGAACATTGGGTGTTATTGCATGTTTTCTACTTCCACTTGGTTAGATTTTCTTTCAAGTTGTTTTAAGTTGGTTGCATTTGAAGTTGTTTAAGTGAAGATAAAGTAGATGGATAGTTGTATGGTAGCATTGGTAAATGTTTGATAGGGATCAATACTAGGCCACTAGCATCCTAGCGGCTGGTTGGGAAGCTTTGTGTGGTAAGCTAATTTATTGTTCCTTTGAATCATTGCACCTGTGGAAGTGAGGCCGCTGGTCAGCTCTCATTAGGTTCGATCTCCGTCCATTTGCTAACCTTCCATTCATAGGTGTAGGAGTATAATAGTGAGTAGTTGGGTAGTCAAAGCTTAGAGAGGGAAGTTAGAAGGAGTAGGTCAAGCATTAGAACACATCCATTCACCTTTCACAACCATTGCTTTCCCATCAACATTATCCTTGGCAGACACATTCTCCATCATCGCCACCATCAACATTATCTGCCTCCACACATTTCACAAACCGAGTCACCATCACCTTCATTCCACCAAAGTCCAAGTCATCCTTGAATGAATAGCGTAAGGCCACCTACGTGATTACCAACAAATCACATCAATAAAACTGAGATAGTATCCAACAGTGTAAAGAACATTGGAGTTATACTCATGTCTCATGAGCATTAACTTTTCAAGAGAGGAGTTGTATGTTTGATATCATGTATCAAATATTCAAATCCTAATATGTTATGTAAGTGATACAAAACTCGCATCAACATCGTGGTAGGACGAGTCTCAGTGCCCAAAATAAGCGCCTCAAGGCAATGGTACTCGAAGATCATCATCATTCTTTGCTTCCAAGTTTGTCGTTCTTTCTATTGAAACAGTGGCTGCCTTCCAACATGAGACTGAGAGATGCCATTGCATGTTTTTCAATTAGAAGCGTGAAAAATCTGAGATATCACAAACTTCGAGACAAATTGATGAAAGAACTAGAAAATCTGAAGAGACACCTGGATAAGAGCTCAAAAAACTCACAAAGAATCTGAAACTAGATACTGAATCTGCTGGCTCAAAAATTGAGACGCAAAAAACAATGCACCCAAAAAATGTGAGACTAACCTAGTTGAGATCTGCAAAAATCCACTAGGAATATGCGAAAATTGTGTTAATTTGACACAGGAGTAGAGGGCTTTCAAAAAAAAATCGTAGTCAGATTAAAAAACTTGATTTTTTTCGCTGAGTTCTTGAACAGAGGGCAGATTTCAAAAAAGGTAGATTGTAAAGTATGTAGCACAAAAAAATTTGCAAAAAACAATTGGATGCCAAATCCCTAGTCGGATTTGGAGGGAAAAAAATTTCAAATTTTGAACTAACAATTTCAAAATGAAAATAATTTTTTTTTAAGAGGCTAGGAATTTGCTCTAATACCATATTATGGTATTAAACAAAGATCATGAATGAACTATATATACAAGATACAAGAGAATGCTTCTTTAACGAACAAGAGAGAGGAAATAGAAACATTCTTGTATAGTGAAAAAAAAAAAGTTTTCAAAAAAGAAAGTTTCCATAACGAACAAAAGGAGTTAATGGAAACATTACATAAAGAGTGACCATTAGAAAAAGACGGAAGACATAGAAAATAGAAATTCTCTAATATTGTAATATGGATCTTGCGAGGTCTTGCAGAATTACTATTGTAATTGCATTGTATTTGGCCCTAACCTAGAAGACCTTATAACTGGGCATGTTGAATTAAAATATTATGATTCTATTATGAGAATTGGCATTTCTGTGGATCTAAATCTTTGTATTATTGTTTAAAACTTAAATTCCGTTGTGTGGTTATTTGCTGGGGGCTCGGGTATCTCCTTTGGGGATTCTCCTATCTTGCACTGTGTCAAGATGAAATATAATATTAACATATATTATAAACTTTAAAAATCAATTAATATACATTTTATTGTTATTGATAAATGGGCAAAGCTTAGATGGATTATTATTATTTGTTGGAATTTTTTATTATTATGTATATTAAACTCGAGTAGACTCAAACCCAAGACCTCCTACATGACAGTTTCACAAGTTACCATTGTGTTGTAGGCTCTTGCCTATCAATTAATATACATAACTAGTAAATTTTTGGTATTAATTATAAATTTTATTAACACTACAAATATTATGAATATAGAAAATCCCCTCCAAGTTCTACTATGGTTGATGCCATCCTCTATTTCATCTTTTACAAGGTTTTCTCAGGTTTGTCCCAACTCCTGACAGCAGAGGATAATGGTCTAAAGATCTTGAATTAGTCAGAGACATCACTCTAGTGAAAATACTAATACAGAGAGATTGCAATTCTGAAGTTGTTTTTGTGTAGGATTTTAAAGTTTGTTTTCAGAAATGCCTAGGGTTTTTACCAGTATTTCTTCTAATAAATGTCAGACAATGAAATTGTTGTGTATAGAGGAAAACTGGCAGGTTTGTTGTGGTAGCAGAGGAAAATGGCAAAATTCATGACGGATTTCCCTGGGTTTGTCTTGGACAAATCCATAGGATAATTGCAGAACCATGCTTGCATCACTTGCCTAACCGAACTTGGATCCAAATCTAGGGCAGATTAGGACCCAAACTGGTAGCTATAGGGGGCTGTCCGGTAACACAGGAATGGGTATATTATATTATCAATTTGTAATACTTATGGCTTTGTTTTACGTAAGTATGTTATGTGGTGTGGTATTGTGGATTTTGTTCTTTTTAAAGGTTCAATATATAAATGGTTTTTATATACTTTTTGTATGTAATACCCATCCCTTCCCAAGAATTTTCCTTAGTGCCATACCGTATGCATACCTGATTGGGCAATGTAGGGACAAACGGTGGTGATACATACACTACTGCCACACCGATAGCATAGCCAACACCAAATGTGAAATCGTCAGGACACGAGTAGAATTGCTGACACTACTGCAACAGTTAGCCCACTACAAATGATGGGTTTATCATGTATTGACTTCTATTTTTCTGGCCTTTTTTCCAGAAATCTTTTTTACCCTGTTTCATTGGTTCCATGGCATTTTGATTACTGTAGAACAATCAGCAATGTTAGTAGACCTCTGTACCAAACCTGCATATTTTGTTTTTGCTGAAATTCATCATTCAAGGGGTGTTGGAAGTGTGTATGTGAGTCGCATCTGTAATAAATTTGACTAGTTAATGAGAATGGTGGCTCAATAAATTGAAATTCTATGATCCATTTGAATCAGCTTCCCCACAAAATCTGAAGTCTTTATTTTTAGATCACTTTTGCCTACTTATAAAAATCAAATCTGTTAGGAAGATATGCTGCAACTCATTTGGTTCCATGGCCATAGAAAAACTATCAACATTTGTTGCCCCAGCAGAAAGAACAATGGCTGTTATTATGGAGAGCCCACCACAGTAAACTTTCCACAGATATGGAAAATAAACTATGGCTGCTCACAGAAAAAGCGCTTATTTGTAGATTCATGGGGGTTCTTCTTGCACCCAAACTCTGATTAGGATGCAAGAAAACTGTAAACCTTGCAAGGATCTTTAAATGCTCAGACAATGCCAAAGAATCAAGATGTTTCATTGTTATTGTCTCCATCAGATAGGAAAAGAATATGGGTTTACTAGAAGACTTTTAGTTTATAAAATGTCTGGTTCTTCCATGGAGCATTACTCTCCTGTTGTCAATCTCACCATAGAGCTTCCAACACCAGTTTGAATATGAATTAGGTTGCCTGTATTGCGGTGGATATTGGAAATAATCTATCCTTTGAAAATTCACGGTAGCAATGGGTGAGTGAGTACATTGTTTATTGCCTTTGAATTTAATAGGTGTCTAGGGATTTTCAATTATGCGAGAATCTGTACCACTGTTAATTTGAAAGAACTGTTGCTAGCCGTAGTTTTATCTTGGACATGATAGGGATTGAATCCAAGTAACCTGTGGATTATGAGAATATTCCCCCTGGGTGTGGCATGTCATGAACGTGACCATTTGGTGGGTCTATCCAGCACGTTAACCAAGAATTTCCCGAGAGAGGTCAACAAGGAAAACATGGGGAGGACAGATCACACACGGATAGACAGATTTAGAAGAAACACTTAAGGAGAACCTTTTGGGGCAGCTCTTCCCATGGCAAAGATCAATACATAGTGCAGAGCACTTGAAATCTAGCAGGGTTAGATGAATTTAGCTTCCAAGTCTGATATGCCTTTTTGTGTTTTTGCTCAAACTTGGAAGTTGAGTCTTATATTTTTGACAGACCCCAGATTGATGTCTGGACAATACATCTGTTGATATTGAAATCTAGCAACTTTAGATGATTATTAACTTCTTTAGTTCTGGTATAATTTTCTTTTTTTTGTGTTTCTGCTTAAAATTTGGCGTTGAAGTCTTATATTTTAACACCCCTATTTTTGTTGGCAATTAATGAATAAACTAAAGTTTCTATGAATTACCTTCTGTAGGTACAAATTTAATGAGGAAGCCAACATTTATGAAGAAATGCAGACTGATTCAAGCTAAAGTTCCTGGTCGTTGATCTGGATAGCATAAAAGAGTGAAGGTTTTTTCAAAATTTATAATAATTTTGGGCCTTATCTTCTACCGTCAGATTGATAATGCCAAGGATTAATTCCCAAATTTTAACTTTCTGTAATTGGTGAAGTTTTTGTAAAGAATATTTAATTGTTTAAAACTTGAAGTGCTTGCAATGCTTGAGAAGCTGTTTTTTCAACATTACCAGTTGGAAAGATTTGTATGCTACTTGGAATCGGAAGGAAGCTCATAATCATAGACTGTATAGTTTTTCCCTGTCAAATAGGATTCTTACAGAGCACTTTCGTACTGTTTCTTGAGTTGCATTTCAGGGCATGATATTCTCTTAATGTAAATGGTTAATTTTAATCCTTTTCTCAAAATTTCACAGGCTTGTGTTCTTTTTATCATTCTTGCCGAGTTAGACACTTTCTGTGCATAGTTTCCTAGAACATAACATTCACAATGGAATTCTCCTAAATGCTAGGCACATTCCAAGTTTCCGACTTACTAAATAAACAATTATGTTTACGTTATCTGTCCTAAATGCTAGGTGTATTCCAAGTTCCCGACTTACTAAATAAACAATTATAGTTGCGTATAAATCCATCGTGACCTTTTCTCTACTGTGTAGTCATTGATATACAGAACACGGATGCATTTCACTTTCTCAACAAGTTACTCTTCTATTGTTTTGAATGTGTTTATTTGCTGACTAGCTGTTGACATAGAAAGTATGCATGTAAGTCACCTGTCAGCTACATGTCAGTTGAATACTTTAAAATCTTCCAAACAGTAGCATTGTTGAATTGCAGGTATGTTCGCATTTGATTGGATGCATTGTGTGCAGCTATGAAAGATTTGAACCAACTCGCTGGATGATTCTCATCAAAATGGTTTATAATGAAGTAATCCATTTTAACGATATGTTATAACTGAATTAGATTTTGGATAAAAAAGAACTTTATCAATTAAGATGGTTGTTGATTTTTAGTGCCTCGAGGCCAGGAAACAAGAGAGCATTTAATTGTGGCATGAAAAATCTAATGCATGTTAATTTTTTAGTAGAGATAACACCAAATTTGGAATGCAAACATGCAATCTAGCAGTAGAGGCTAATAGATACATCTTGTTTGCACGTGGTACTTCTGGAAGGGCCTTGGAGATGAGTGCTTGAAACTATACTAGTTGAGAATTCTATCGACTGGTCAGTCACACAAATAAGCAGAAATTTGGTAGGCAAGACTTGCTCCAGATTTGTCTGGACTGGCCAATCCATCAAAGATAGAGATCTTACGGGTTTTAACCTTGAAATCTTGATTTGTTTCACAACCCCTCTAGCTTGTCTCCAAAAAGGGAAAGGTAGTATTTATTTGAATAAATTGTGTTCCTTAAACATTTTAGGGAAATGTTAAAGACGAGTATTGAATAATCTTCTATCATTTAATAAAATTTATGATATAGTGGAAAATATTTAGTAAAGACATTTATTATGTAGTATAAACGTCTTTTGGTTTGTCTGTGTAATCCCGCTGTGCTAAAATCTCGTGAACTCAAGAATCTGACTAATTGTTTTGTCGCAAAATAAAATTGAATTTATTTTGAGGCTGTTCGGATTTGAAAGGGTGATTTTCTTATATAAATTAGGTGTGGATACGCCTCCAAAAGTATTGTTTATAATATGCTTATTTCGGTAAACATAATAGATGCATACCAAATTTTTTTTTGTTGAACTTCTTGTTTTATTTTAAAAAGAAGGTTGATATTACACATCCTAACAAGCTTTTTAACCAACCAGTTAGGAGCTAAACAATGATTGCTGCTATCGTGCCCCCTCTGGCCTTTCACCTCCATTGACTATATTGGGTGCAGGCAAGTCTAATTGACTCATCAAGCCGTCTCTCTTTTTGGATGCATCATTGAGTGGTGATTATATCGTACCATTGACAGGACATTGTGGGGGTAGTTGGGACTAGTGGCTTATTTATCGCATTTTCCTTAGGGGCTAGGATTATCAAACTTTTTGCTCCTCACTCACTACTAGGGTGGTTATTCTATTGTTCGTGCTCTCAATGTTTATCATATAGTTGGTTATGATATTTTCCTCTTCTCAAAGGGAAATCTTGCCCTCTTCCTTGTGTCAAAATTGCTGTGGCCAAGATAGGGGAGAGGAACCAATAGTTGAGTGGGGACCAATAGTCGAACACTTCCTTGTGAATATTTTATTCAATATTCTCACACATTTTTACTATATATTGTAGTAATTAATGGATCTATTTGTAAATAAATAAAGTTTAAATGTTGATAAAAAATAGACCATTACTTAGAACACATGAAAATTTATAAATGGTATAGAAAAATTAAACAAATGAGTTCATTTATAAGTGAAATAAATAACTTTTATTGTTATCTAATGTGTCACTTAGAAAAAATGCGATCATTTCAAAAATAACGCGCCCATTTAAACAAAAGATGCAATGCGTCAAAGTTTTTGTCAATAATTGGAAAAGAAGGAAAATAGAGATTTATAGATAGAAAGGAACCATAGTAATGAGAATCGCCCAAAAATCGCTTGAATCGGCGATTCCGCGACTAGATTCATGCAGTGCGATTTTTTTTGCATTGTGTATCGGTATCGCCGATTTCTGGGCCATGAATCGTTGATTCAGGCGATTCATGTAAAAATCGGGTATGAATCGCCCGTGGCATGTAAAAAGGGAAGTTGAAATTTTTTTAAAAATCATTTGTTTTTTTCACTTTGTTTTTGACCTATTCTCTTTGTTATAACCCTAAAGGGGCTTCTATTTGTTAAGCATGAGTAGAAGAGAGGAAAAGTGAGAGAGAAGAAGAGAAAAGAAAAGCTATAGGTTTCCAACTGGCAAGAAGGAAGAGCACCAACGAGATCAACAGGCCATTTGGGGAGCCCATCAATTGCTTTGGAAGCATTAAGGAGCCAATATCAACACTTCTCAACTCATTTGCAAGAGGTAAGTGCTTATTTTTTTCTTGCATGTTAGTGTATTATGCATTTTTTGTTAAATTTTTAATGTATTATGTGTTTTTTGTTAAATTTCTATAGTTTTCAAGAATTTTAGTGTAAATCTTGAATGTTCTTTATTTTTACTAAGTTGCAAGTTAGGGTTTGTTGTTTTCTAATTTTTATTAGCTTCAAACTTTGATATTTTACATAAATTTTGTTATTGCAGCAGCCTTTGCTCTCATTTTTCACAAATTCCAATGGGTAAAAAAGATGAATGTTGGAAATATAATGAAGATTTTTTTGGAAGAACCAAATATCAAACAAAATGCATGTTTTGTAAAGAAAAAATAACTTCCGAGGGTATTTATAGATTGAAATTTTACATTGCTGCTATACCTGGACACGATGTTACAGTTTGCACTCAGCAAACTCCTGAGGCAAAACGCACTTGCTTAATGGCATTAGAAAAAATTGAAAAAGACAAAGCAAATAGGAAAATGCAAGTTGAAGGTTTAAGGGGTATTGGCTCCCATGTTCTCGCATCCACATCTGCATTTGCATCAGCTTCCGCACCCGTAGGTTGTGTTGGAGAGGGTTCTTCTAGGCCTCCTTTTTATCCTAGTTCTTCTGCTCGTGCTAGTGCTAGTGCTAGTGCTTATGCTAGTCGGTCACATACTGAGGGAGAGTCCCACACCAACCTATTGTAGCCTAGAGTGCAAAAAAACAGAATGGATAGTTACTTTGTGCCCCGCACTACTCCTGGTTCCCAACTCACGCTTGAGGGCATGGGTTTGAACAAGGAGATCCATGATGCTGCCAGAAAGGAGATATGCAAATTTTGGTACTTTTGCAACATTCCATTTATTGCAACCAGGGAATTGATTCTTTTTTCTTTGTTTTCTTTAAAGTTAAAATTAAAAGTAAAAGTAAAACTTTAATTATATCTACTTGTTTTATAATTTGAGTCTTTGACATCTAAACTTTTATTTGTGACAGGGCTCCTTATTGGCAGAATATGATAGATGCGGTTGCTATTTGTGGTCTAGGGTTTAAAGCCCCAACTGAGGCTGAGTTGAGCGGATACCTCCTAGATGAGATGGTAGAGGACATGAGGGTTGACCTCAAGGAGAACCGAAAGGAATGGATTGCAAAGGGTTGCACCATCATGACTGATGGTTGGACCGATAGGAGGAATAGAACACTCCTCAATTTTCTTGTATCTTGTGGAGGTGATTGATCATTCTACTTTCCTACATACATAATTGTAATTTTTGATTTGTTGAATGCTAATTTGTTAATGATCCATTTAATATTATAATTCGTTGTTTTGTTACTTGTAGGATATACCATGTTCATAAAATCCATTGATGCTTCCGCACATGTGAAAAATGTCACATATTTATGTGAGGCTATTGAGGAAGTTATAATAGAGGTGGGGGAACAAAATGTGATCCAGGTGGTGACGGATAATGCAGCAAATTATGTTGCAGCAGGTAAACTTTTAACTTTTCAAGTTTTGAAAATAAATTTATTTGAATTTTGAAATTTGAGTTTCTAATTGACTTAAAATTGTTGTAGGTAAACTTTTGATGGAGAGGCACCCCACCATATTTTGGTCCCCTTGTGCGGCACACTGCATTGACCTCATATTGGAGGAAATTGGCAAACTTGAGTTTGTCAAGTCATATGTGTGGAAAGGGCAAAAAACATATACAAATTCATTTATAATCATGCATTTGTCCTTAGCACAATGAGAAAGTACACAAAAGGCAAGGAGTTAGCTCGCCTAGGTATCACGAGGTTTGCCTCGAATTTCATCACCTTGCAGTCATTGTTGACATCAAGGGATGCATTGAGGAGCATGTTTGTTGGGCAGCAGTGGATTTGCTCTTCATATGCTACGACCACTATAGGGTTAGATGTGGCGGATTGCATATTTGATGAGGATGGTTTTTGGAAACCCGCTAGAGAAATCCTTAAAGTAAATTTATTGCAATTTAACATTTAGTATTTTGCTTTTCCTTTAAGTTATATTATTTTATATTTAAGTTTTGACTCAAATTTTTTGTTTTACTTTATAAGTAGGTCACTGAGCCCCTTGTAGCTTTGCTACGAACTGCTGATGGGGAGAAGCCCTCTACGGGCTACATTTATGAGGGCATGGATAGGGCCAAGGAGGCCATTAGAGCCCAATATGCAGGAGTGCAAGAGAGGTATGGCCCTATTTGGGACATCATCGATAGGAGATGGTAAAATCAGCTCCATCGACCCATCCACGCAGCAGCTTACTATCTGAATCCGGCATTTCGTTTCCGTCCTGAGTTCAAGGCGGATGCGGAGGTTCTCACTGGCTTATACAAAGTGATTCAGAGATTGAGTAGCGATGAAAATAGCGCTGCTGCGATTGTTGAGCTAGACCAGTTCAACAATAATGAGAGGCCACTTTTCTCTAGCAGGATGGCCATAAATGCTCAGACAACACTACAGCCAGGTAAAAATTAAATAATATATTCAATGTTCATGAATCTAGATTCTAAACTTAAGGTTGATTATATAATGCATTAATTTTAGAGTTGTAATTTGTAAATGAGACTAATTGTTTTTATTTTTTCCTTATTTCAAATAGATGGTGGCAAATGTTTGGGGCCACAACCCCAAACCTTCAAAAAATTGCCATCCGCATTCTGAGTCAGCCGAGCAGTGCTTCTGGATGTGAGCGCAGTTGGTCCATGTTTGAGCACATCCACTCGAAGAAGAGGAACAAGTTGACAGTGCAGAGGTTGAATGATCTTGTCTTTGTTCATTACAACCTTCGTCTTAGGATCAGACAGATTTTGGGCGCTGACTCCTCTCCGATCATTCTGGAGGAGATTGATCCAGAATCAGAGTGGATCACAGAGACCCTGGACCCAGTCTTCACTGAGGAAGACAGCGTGTGGGTTGACCAAGTGGATGTAGAGGCTGAGGCTGTGGCCAAGGCAGAGGAGGCAGCTAGAGCACGTTCAGGCATTGGTAGACGCACACGCGCACGCACAGACGAAGGCCCTAGCGATGTTATTCGTGAGCCCCTTGCCCATGCAAGGGACATGGCTCGACAGTCCTCTAGGACCTACCTTACATGCCTTTCTCATAGGCAAACTGGATACTCAGAGACTGAGGTTGAGGCTGCAACAGAGTTAGAGGATGATGATGAGGATGATGAGGCTTGAGCTGGAGCCTTGTTTTTATATTTTGTTTACACTGTATAGATATTGATAGTGATATTGAATCACTAATAGACATATGTTTCAAAGTTTCATGGATCTTCATCTTAGATTTATACATACATTTATGATTTGATGTCTTATAGATCTTCATGATTTCATCTTACTGATTCTATGATTTGAATCATTATGATCATTTGATTTTTATTTACTTCAGCTAGCATACAATTTACATTTTAGTACATAATGATAACATAGTTACGTATGTGATGGATTTTATGTTTCATCTTTATGTATGTTAGATTCTATTTGATGATGTTATAGTGTTTTTAAGTTATATTCAATAAAAGGTGCATGAAATAAGTCTTAAATTGTTAAAATCTTTACATTTAAAAGGTTTTATCAAATTTGTCGATTCATCATTGATTCTCCGGTGATTCACCCCCGATTCATGATTCGATTCGGCCTGCCGATTCCGATACCATTCCGATTTACGTTACTTTGAAAGGAACAGTATGAAGGATATGAAGTGAGAGCTAAAGAGAGAATGATATGTTATTATAAGAACAAGTAAAGGTAGAATGATAAAGAGAGTTGAAGGAAAGTTTTAAAAATATTTTAATAATATATTATTTTAAGAAATATATGAATAGCAATAAAACTTATATTAATTATAAGTTGAAATATTTAAAAAAAATTTTAAAGTATTGATTGCTTAATTCAAACTACCAAAAGATCTAGTAAGTTTGAAGGGTAGTATTAGTTTTACAATTTGTAAAATGGTATTAAAAAAATAATAGAGCAAGATTGTAAAATAGTAGATAGTAAAACATAGTGTAAATTTAAAGAAATAACATTTTACAATTGTAAAAAATAAACATAGATGTAAAATTAATAACTATATTTAAAATAAGAAATATAAATTTATATTTGAACTTGGCAAGAAGAATAGATTGTGATAATTAATATTGATTAGACATTATTTTTGTCCAAAGTTGTGTGAGGTGGAAAGTAAAAATGATTATTTAAAAAAAAAATCTAATCAACTTGTCACAAATGTGGAAAAGATAAAGTTGTAATTAATGCATTCATTGATGTAAGATAGAGTTGTTAGAAAATATTTGTACTTTTGTTGAAGAAAATTAAATTTTCTCCTTACTAAAAATATTATGGTCCAATAGAATGAATGAAAAATGTGGTTTATAAAATAATGAAAAATTACAAATAGATATAAACATTTGAAGTTCTTTTTAATTTTTTGAATTTTATGAGTTGATTGGTCAATTAAATTGAAAAATTGAATTGAATGAAAGCAATCTCGCAAGTACTAATAAATATTGATATCTCCATATTATGTGTACAACTATTGGGATAGCAATGTATATGCATAGGGTAAATCATATGAATATTGTCTTATCACAAATATAAAAGGCGAATACTAATGAATGCCTTGTATTTTCTCATGAAATGTGTGAGATTGTCAAAATTTTGTATGTTCAACTACTTGTCCCCTTGTGTTAGATATATGTTGTATTTTATATAATAATGTGTTATTTTTCTAACAACGAATAATTTTTATATGTAGAAGTATTTGTCCTTTTGTATTTAATATAAAGTTATATATAACAAATATTTATGACTAGTAATAACTATTTGGTCCATTTAAGTTGCATATATGTTACATTTATATAGTTATATGATATTCTATTAACAACAAATGATATTTTTTAATTTAACTATTAGAAATTTTTAGATTAAGCTTAGGTTGAATGTTTAAAAATTTATTTTCTGGACACATTTCACTAGGTGCACCATTTTAACGAGTTGCATGATGAATCACCCCTTCAAACCTTAGTTGTAGGTAATTCAATGTCCATTTTACATTTCTTAAAAAAATGATCTTATGATATCCCATTCAACGACTACATGTTGACGAAGTTAGCCTTCATGACTAGTGGTCCCTCTCTCCTATGGTGGAAAATAAGGATTTTGCAAATTTAAGAATTTGTTCTACGTACTCTGCAATATATGGTTTATATCTATATGTGCATATGTATATATGTACATGTGACACACGCACGATATATATGCATGGACATATACATGTGTATGCATATGTACATGTACATACATACATACAAATATTATATATGCATGCACGTATATTTATATATATACTTTATATGCCATGTGTGCATATACACAAAAATTTTAGCTCGAGTTTGATTCTGAGTTGGAAGTTCGAGAACTGGTTGGCAAATTTATCAAAATTTTGGAAAGGGGGTCGAGTTCGTTTGGGCTTGCTAGTACAAAAACACTATATATATATATATATATATATATGCATGAGTTAAAATTAGAATCCAACATAATATTATAAACATATTTAAACAACAAAAACACCATAAACTTGTAATCATAGTGATCGTACCATCATATAGTTCAGCTAATAAGTTCAACATCAAAGATTCAAAATATTAAAAATAAATCATAACATATTAAAAATATATTAATATTAAATATATTAATATTACAAGTTCTTTAATCTTAATCTTCTTCTTCTTCATCTTTTTCTTCATCATCTTCTTCTCTGGTATTAGTTGAGCTAAGGCCAATGGAATAAACAACAACACCACTAATAGTATTGTCGTTAAAGTCATCAAAAGCATCTAGAGCAGTCGAAGCATTCAAGTCCACAACCTCTACACCTACATCCAACTTCTTTGTTTCTCTTTCGTTGTAATTTTTACTTTTGTGCGAAAGAAGGTGCAAGTTGTAAAGCACAAATACTAGGTTCTCCTGTTTTCTATTGTGACCTATTGCATTTCATTGAGTGGATGAAAGAATAGGTGCTCCAATTTATTTCTGTTGCAGAACTAGCAACCTATGAAGACAACAAATGGTAAACAATTAATTTAATCTTATAAAAAAAAATTTAATTACTTTCTAGTGATGATTCATTTGAAGTGAGCTATTTGTTTAAAATATAACTTACTTGTGATATAACTTTGATTGCAAGGGGGTGCAATGTTTGGAATCTTTGGCCATGAATGTACTGCTGACCATGAGCATCCTTCTTGAACCAATGACAAAGAGGATCGTTAATTAGACTTTTAATATTCATAGACTCTATGAACTCATCTGTGATTAGATCTCTCATATCATCATTGGGAAAGAATCTTCTAAATGTTGCTTGGTACATGTCAGACACTTCTATATCTCAATAGGGTGGCAACCTTCCTAGTAGATTATAATATTGAGAGCTATAGTATTGAGTGTCAAGGCATAGGTAAGCAAATTTAGTGGAGAGGCCATTTTGTTCCATCTTTCAACATTACTTGTTTGCAATTCTTTGAAGGTCTTTTGTGAATCTTCCTCCTCCTCATTTATAATTTACTTGATCTTTTAAAGCATTGAGTCTATGCCATCATAGATCTCTCCAAGGCAGGGCCTATTAGTGTTAGTGTACCTAAGCATGCTCATAATGGGCTCGATGAACTTAAGGAGATATTCCACATGTTCTTACCATGAGTTAGTCAATACCCTTTCCTTTATTTTGTTTGTCCTATCAGTGTTCTTTTGTTTCCATACACCCTAATTGTGGCTAATTATCATACCTTGAAGTGCATCTTTCACTTGCACAAGTCATCTCAAGATGATTATGTGATGCAAAATGAGTCTCAACAACCTGTGACATAAATTAGAGCAAAAAAATAACTATTAGATACATATTTTAGAAAAGCACATACCTTGCACAAGCAAAATACAAAAAATCAAAAATTGTCAAATATTAAAAATTAAATTGCTAACTTGAGTTCAAGTTCATTTACCTTTAGTAGCTCCAATTTTGAGTAGTTTTTGAAAAGGGATTGATTGATGTTGTGGTTTGTGAAAAACATATGGATATCCTCAGGCTCTTCATCCATTGTTTTGTCCACTCAATTTGGTTCCCAATCTTTTGTAGCATAGAATTGAGTGAATGGACCGTACAAGGTGTCCAAAATATATGATGATATCTCTCTTTGACCAACAAACCAACATCTCTACAATTCTTTACGTTGTCTGTTATGACTTGAGCAATGTTTCGAGCACCCACTTCTACAATGACCTCAAGTAGGATATTAGCAATAAATAACCCATCTTTTACTTGGCTCTCACAATCCATTGCCTCTTTATGGGACACCGAAAGGACATTGATCAAGGGACGGTTCCTAGAATCCTTCCACCCATTTGAAACAATTGTTACCCTATCTCAATCCATGAGTCCTTATGGGATTCAATTGATCTTCAATCAACTGGACTTCTTGATCCAAAAAGGTGGTGCGTAGTTTCTCAAACCCAGGGCCACAATACCCTCTTGAAGCTTCATTAGAACATCTCAGCACGTCCTTCCAAAATGGAGAGTGAACATCCTTAAAAGACAACCCATTTGCATACAAACATCTTCCCACGTTAATGTTAGCAATTTCCCAACTCTTATTTTGGAAAGTGGTTTCTAGTGGTCCCTTTCTTTTGTGTAAGAGATACAATCCAATCTTAGTGTTCGATGTAGTGCTAAAAAAGGGATGGTCTTGTATCATAACATTTTTGTTGGGGGGGCTTTGCATTTTTTTGCTTTATTTTTAATTTTATCGCTTTTGAGTTCGGTTTCCCTACGCCCCACTATCTCTTCTGCTTGTTAGAAAGTAAAGTCCACCAAGTTTACTTTTTTTTTGGGGGGGGGGGGGGGGGAGTGAATCGATTATGTATTTCAACAACTTTATTAATTCAGAAACATGTAAGCAATAGATGCAACAACTATAGAAAGATAACCATGCACAATAACACCATATATGTTAACTAGGGAAACCCTAGATCAAAGGGGAAAACCTGGTGGGGATGGTACCCACAAAATGATGTACTAATATAAAAGTTCCTTGTAAAAGGATACATTTCATAAGAAGCCAATGAAATACAATCAGTACATATGAGTCTCTGTTAGGAGACTTTGAATCCTTGTTAGGAGCTGTACCAACCATGTTAGGAGTTGAAAGGAGAAAAACATAACCCACTATCCAAATAGCCTCAAAAGTAGTCTTTAGTAGACAATCTTCTAGATAAGCATATCCAAGGTCTTTGAACTGACTAAACAACAACTCCTTTGCCAATACAGTTCCTTTGAAGCTCACAATACATCCTCAAAATAATCTATGCTCTAATCAAATACAATTTTGCATCCAAGTTTTCATAACCAACAAAATGGTCTCACTGATGATTACAACCAAGGAAACAATCTTTCTTTTATACCAACTCTTAAAACAAATATTGAGTTGGCCTTGAGGCTTTCCCAATTTACAATAATAATATAGGACATCCTTAAGATATTACATTACGTGTTACATTATAATTATAAATTTTTTCAAAGACATTTGCAAGAGTAGGCTCACAAAGAACATCTTCCAAATAGTCTTTGACAAACGTCATAGAATGAGAATCTATTTTCGCGATCTAGAACATATATTTCTTTACAAGCTACCCAACATTCAAAAGATTATGTTTCAAACCATCCACAAAGTAAACATCCTCAATGTTAGTCTTTGCATCAGGTGTAATAGATCTTTTTCCTTTTATGTGACATGGTGCATTATTTCTAACTCTAACCACTCCTCTATCATAACTATTGAATTCAACAAATTTATCATATCTCCCGTCATATGATGAGAAAAACTACTATCTATAATCCAATCATAATTTTTCTTCACAATTTGTGATAGAAATGCTTTTTCTTCTTTTGTCTCTTCTTCCTCAAGGATTTCTTCCTTAATAGAAACAAATCCAATTTCACCATCCTCATTATCAATATCATCTAGGAAATTTACCATCTTGAAATCAACTTCACCATCCTCATCAACATAGAAGCAATTCTTAGGCATTCTTGACTTGTAAGGTTTACTACGTTTAAACTTCTTTTCTCTTTTAGGAAATTTAGAAGAATAATGACCAAGTTCTTTACATGTCCAAAGAACAAGAATTTTGTAACCTTTAGGTTCTCTCTTCATAAGTAGGATAGGTCCTTCTTCAATCTTCTTGTCTTCTACTTCTTTTGCTCGATTGTTACTAGCATAATCTCTATTTGTGCTCGCACTTCTTGTGAATATAGGTCTATCCTTTTGTATGCTAAAAAATGTTTTCACTTTAGGCATTTCTTCATTTCGTTTCATCCATAATTCTGATGACTGCAATATTGTAAGAAGAGTTTCCTTTGTAAAGTTAGGTGTACAAGGAATAACGTGTTCAATCATTTGTGCTCTCTGATGAAAAGCTGTGAAAGTTTTCATAATCTTCCACACAATCTCATCTTCTTTCTTAGATCCACCACAACTTCTAATTCCAACAACAATTTATGACATTCCAAAAAAATAAGCTCTTATAGTTTCATCTTCATGTATTTTAGCATCTTGGAACATACATATCGAACTCTGTAATCTAATCTTCTTAGCATGATCATCACTGTCAAATACTTTATGTAAATCATTCCAATTTTCATGTGCGAGTCTTAAATATTATACCTCTCCTTACTTTGTTTCAGGAAGAGTTGACAATAGTACTTCTCTAGCAAGCATATTATGCATGAATAGATCTTTTTCACTATCTTTACAATAGTCAAGCTTATCTTCTTTTATCACCTCCTTTGTGTTTGATGTAACTAGCCAATATTTCAGACCGATACATAACATGTGAGCCTTCATCTTTTTCTTCCAACTGTCATAATTGATTCCATCAAACTTCTAACTTTCTTTTCTGAAATAATAAGCCATGGATCTCCTCAAGTTGTTAATTTTTTCCTTTAAGAACCTAATCTCTAATAGCAATTGTTAGAAAGTAAAGTCCACCAAGATAATTGGGTGTGGGGTTATTGGTTATGTAATTCTCAACTAATTAATTAATCCTAAAATGTGTAAAAAGTAGATACAACAACCATAGAAAGATAGTCATGCATAATAACACCAAATATGTTTAACTAGAGAAACACAAGATCAGAGGGAAAACCCCAATGGGGATGGTACCCACAAAATGATGTACTAATATAAAAGTTCCTTGTGAAAGGATAGACTTTGTAAGGAGCCAATGAAATACAATTAGTACATATTAGTCCTTGTTAGGAGATTTTGAATCCCTATTAGGAGATTCCAACCTTGTTAGGAGCCGTGCGAACCTTGTTGGGAATTGAAAGAAGAACAACTAAACTGACTGTCCAAATAGCCTCCAAACAATCTTCACTAGAGAATCTTCCGGATAAGCATATCCAAGATCTTTGAACTGACTAAACAACAATTACTTTGAAGCATTCTTAACATAGTCTTTTCTCTAATCAAATACAATCCAAGTTTGTATAACAGTCAAAATGATCTCACTGATTATTACAACCAAGGAAACAATCTTTCCTTTATACCAATTCCTAAAACAAATATTGAGTTAGCCTTGAGGCTTTCCCAAATTTCAATAATAATAGAGGACATCCTTAAGTTATTACATTACACATTACATTACAATTATAATATTTTTCAAAGATATTTGCAATAATGGACTCACAAAGAACATCTTCCGAATAGACTTCACCAAACCTCATAGAATGAACATCTATTTTTTCCATCTATAACATAGCATATTCAACATGTTTCTAACCTTTCTCTAACCTTTCTGAACTAGATTACAACTCTGTTAAAAGATTTAATCATTTTACCACTGTAACTGCTTTCCAATAACTCTCTCTGAAAGCAACCTTCAGAAAGCATCAAATAACTCTGTCGTATTTTCACATTTCTATTTGCACACTTAACTATATATCGAATCTATAAGAATCTCTAAACATGTGTCTAAGAGTACACATCCCAACTCGCTGACCATTGACCATGCCAAATAATTCTTCCTCCATAACTTTAGTAATCTTTATAGAATAGGGTATATGTTGACATCAATGACAAACACTGTCATGAATGCAATACAAAATACTTGAGTAATGTCTCCAGCACCACTATGATACTCCCCCATATAAATATCATTAACATTCATGCTAACACTTCTATCTCATGCTCTTCAATATATTTTAACACAATTTCATTTGGTATAGGAGCACCATTTTTCCAGGGCATTTCTTGATTCCTCTTCCATTATATCCACACAAATGACCTACCACATGATAATAAGAACCATTTCTTTCTACACCACAACCCTAACATCTCCAATAGAATGCACCACCTCCTAGAAGGGGTTTTATAATATCTACATACTTCCATAGAGGAGAATCAGAGTGGGGTTCTATTCTTTGTTCGATATTGCCTACTAATGAAGATGTAGATTCTATTTTGATTCCTTTTCCTATGGAAAGAATTGAGATACATGTTCATTTTATTATTCATATGCAAGAAAATAAAAAAATCTTTAAAAAATGGAAAGATCTTATAAAGAATGAAAGAGAAATGGAAAAATAAAAAAATAGAACAAAAACAAAAGAAAATGGAACAAGAACTTACCTTTTCTAGCCATTGTAAGCTTGCAAATGTGTAGGATTAAGGCACAAACACTTGAAGAACACCCACAAATCAATCTTGCGCAACCAAATTATTTATGAACCACTTATGGTGCTCTTCCTTAAGGTAAAATAACCTTTTTGGAAACAAAAAATGACAACGAGAGGCCACCAAAAGTAATTCATAACAAACTTTTAGGGTTGTGGATGCCAAAATAGTATTAAATTTTGCCAAAAAATCTATTCTAAGCCATCTATGAGCCTAGTTTACAACAAGTTCAAACTTGGTTCAATTTTCTTAGTTTGTTTCACTCGGATTCGAACTAGTTTCGAACCCCATCGCACTGATAATAAAAAATGGTACCCTACCCGAACCAAAGTTCAAAACGGACCCAAACTTCAAACTAGTTTTGTTGGTTTTGGGGGGTGGTGGTGGGGGGAGGTACCATGGTAACTCTGTGTGTGTGTGTGTGGACTCATATGCTATCTCTCTTTAATCCTTAATCACTAACCCCTATCTCTCTCTAGACTAGCGCCTAAGGTCCATAACCTCTCTCTAACCCCAAGTTCCCCTAACTCTTATTGATCTCTCTATCTCCTAACCCCTTGGGTCCATATCTCTCCCTAACCCCTAATCCTTATATCCCCATCTCTCTCTATCTCCTAACCCCTAAGGTTCGTATCTCTCCTTAACCCCTAATCCCTATATCTTCCTCTCTCTCTATCTCTGAACCCCTCTCCCCCTCTCCATCTCTTGATCTAGCTTGTAATTGCTATCCTCTCTCTAAACAAGCTAACTCTATATAAATATCTTATCCCTAACCCCTATCTTTCTCTAGCTCGTAACCCCTAAATCCTATCTCTCTCTAGATCTTGCTCCTAACCCCAACTTCTCCCTCTCCTCTCTCTCCAGACAACCCATCTTTGGTTCCTCTACTTCTCTAGATTGGATACAAGTAATATATACATGTGGAATATTAATTGAATTTCAAATTTAGGAAAAATATATACATGTAGTTTCATTTAATAACTTAAATTAAAATATTTTAGATACATATACATGCATACTTATGTTTATACTAGAGACATCCTACTCATCATGACATATCAACCTATTCCACCCCAATAGCTTATGATCACACTAATCAGGAAATCCAGAGACTGGTGGATTCCCTGAGTAGTGGTACATGCATCTCTAGTGTGTATTGTAGTACATGCCAAACTATTTTTAGATAGTCTCATTAGCATTAGGAATAAAATTCATGGTGTTATTCCATATGTTGCTCATACTATACATGCAATACTTGAAAGTAAGAGACAAGAGGTCTCTTCGGGTATTCTTTGACTGAGGTACATGGCTTAGCGCCCAAAGAGATCCTAAAGAGGGAATATTTACCTCATTATTTGGGTCACTAGTTTGTGAAGGGGTATCAAGTTACGAGGTGTGTAGGCCGACGTATGTCGACATTGATATACCCATGCTTCCTTGTTGCTCATGGTCGTTATCCAAATAATGACCAAATTCCACTGTATTTTGCACAACTTTTTACTAAGGATCTCTTAGGAAAGGTGGTCAGTTATATTATATTTCCACAATATTTAGGATATGGAGGTGGTAGACTGACCGACAGAGATGAGGCTATGCATATAATCTAATTTGTGGGGGGTGATTTAGGGATTTGGGGATATTGTAGCATTTGTTAGATCCATATCTAGAGATTAGGTTGTACTTGATGTCTTATCAATGTTCTAGATCATAAGATGCTTCATCCTCAACAAACATGTATAGTGAAGTAAGCATACCTTCACTTTCCAGCTTAGAGGGTCTTACTAGAGAGGTGACATGAGTCGCATTAACTATTTTGGCTAAGGATCTACTAGATACATATGCATTCATAACATCAATTGATGGTATACCTATATCAGATGTTAGAGCTCATGTGGGTAGTACTAGGTCCATCCCCAAACATATTCTTCTCATCACTCAGGTGGTGGGCATAGTGGTAGTGCATCTAACGATCCACCTAGTAGCCACTCTATTGTTGTAGAGGGAGAGTCAATATCCTATAAAACCTTTAGTTAGTGCAGGGCACCAAAGTTCAAATTTTGACCTTGATGATGTTGATTCCAACTTGTCAACCACATGATGGATGGAGTTGTTGACACATGATGATTTTACTTCCATGCCATCTCATCTGGTCAATCCACTTGGTTCACCATTATTAGGACATGCGGCGACTAGTCACACCACATATGCAGAGGTGGGACTAGGCCAGACCCAAAAGAATCTTGATATATTGGTGGACATGATCAAGGCTAGGGAGTCTAAGTATTATTAGATGCCAACATCTACATAGGTGAATCTTATTTTTTGTGTAAATTAATTTGTCAAAAGTTTTTAATAATTTATGTCAACCATGTAAGTTTACATTTTTATTTTTTTTTGTTACATGATATCATGTGCACATGCATATGTACTATTGGGGGAGATGCCTCTTGTCACTCCATGATTGATTCTTGATTATCTATGCTGTGAAGACTCACTTGATGATGGCATCAACAACAGATAGGTGAACTTAAATTTTTTGATTACATGCACGTACATGTATAATATGCACAAGTTGTATATATTTTTTATATTTATGATTATAAATTGATATCACTTTCTCTTTAATATATAGGGTTCAACACATCCTTTGCAATTTGATAGTCACTCTCACTACTACATTTGGGCTTGAATTGCAACGACAAGATGTCGCAATTGCTATGGCAAGCTAGTCCATTGCAATTGGGACACCTAAAGCCGTTGCAATTTGGAGAAAAGAAAGGGGAAGAGTACCTCTTCATACTGTCGTAATTTGGATAGTCAACTGTCGCAATTATGACGACCTACATTTTTAGTCTGTCGTTGCACTTGCAACAAAGTTGTTGCAGGCTTGACGGGCATCCGTCGGATGGGACGTCGCAATGACGAGGATAATGCTATTGGACCAATGACCATCCGATGAAACTTACTATTGCAGGTGTGACAGTGTGCGATGACAATGTTATTAGAGTGACAACTTCCTGTCAAACAAGACATCACAATTATGATGGCTCCCTGCATTAACAAAAATAATAATTGGTAGTTGTGGTATTCTATTGTTAGTTCCTACCATGGAAGAGAACTCAAGAGGTATAGGCATCCTAAGGCATTTGTAACCATGTTTTCATTTATCACCTTTAAATAAATTTTCCTTGCATACCATTTTAGCTGAATAACCCAAATTGACACAACCATCTTCAACATACTTCCACATAGGTTCAATTTCCTATTTCATCTATCATCGTGGACTTCACTTGTAAATTTTTGGTAGCGACAAAATGAAGAAGTTGGTAGAACAAATTTTTAAAAGCATGTGTGCAACATATGTAGATCTCTCACTTAAAATGTCTTCTTTCCATTCTAGTTGCAGTAGGAATGTGATATTGGACTATTTGATAAAGTGTCCTCTGAGCAGTTATTTCAGATGCAAGGTGAAATTGTAAGAAATTGCACAAAGTGAATAAAGTTTTATCCTGCCACCTCTTACATTTTATCCACCTTGGTTGTGATCTCCATGCATGCAGACACACCCTAAATCTTGTTCCAACTCGTGGGCCAGAGGACAAGGCTTGAATCAACATTTTAATATTTTTTAAAGCATGATTGAAGTCATTGAAATAATATGGATCATATTGGATATTCAAACGATGCCTAACAACATTACATCAAAATTTTAAAAAGAAAAGCGTAACTTAAGTCTAAAGAAAAATAAGGACCACACTGGTGCAACAATCACATCATTTGGATCACATTGTCCATCACTTGAACATACAAGATTTCTCAAATAAGGCCAAACATAAGGTTATGTTTGTTTTGAATTAAACAACAAATATTTAGTACATAGATCATAAATGTATTTGGATTTGCATGATGTTGTTGTTCACTAAACCATTGGATGGCATACTTTGAGATAAACATTTCAAACTTATCACAAAAAAATATTTTTGTTGATTAAGTCCATTGGCAATTCCATGTATTAGGTTCATATAGAAGGTCCTCAAATAACTAAAGGAGATGAGAAATAAATACTTATTTTCGTGATCAAGAGCAATGCTCCTTAATGTGAATGCAAGCTAGAAACTTCAAATTAGTGTACTATGATTTGAACTCTACAAGGATGTATATTCCATCTTTGAATTAGTATTTTGTGACAAGGCTCATTGACAAGATGCAACAACCATGTTGACAAACAAGGAATCTTTCCCTCTTCAAAATAGTTCCATATACATCCAGACCTCATCAAGAAAATATAAAAATGTCTTTGCCTTAATGAATGAACACTTTTCAAACTAATATTCAACAGAGGTTAATTGAAATTAGATCATAAAAATTAATTAGAATGCAGTACTCTTATTTCAATACTTAATTGTACCAAGGAGAAAGTGGCATCCCAAGGACTAAAAATATCTAAATTATCATATGGAAAGGGCACAAGTACAATGTTGTGCATCTCTTCTTCAAGCTTATACATATATGTTGTATTGAAATTATAAATCAACAAGAACATAAGTATAGCTTTATTGATGAATCCCATCCATTGTAATCATTGTCGCACATTCAGAATCTACCATCAATTAGCATAAAAAAATAGATATCCATTTGCTTCAACTTGCCAAATTTGACCCTACCTTTACAAGGTTGTGATAAATAATGTAACTCCTAAGGAAAGCATTTTCCATAATCCAACTTTTATGTCCAAGTAAAAAAATGCACGATATACTTAGGCAATAACTCGTAAAGGAAAACATTGAGCATCTTAAGTAAGCAATATTCCTCAAACAAAGAACTGACGCAATTAAATAATGATTTAGGCATGTAACTTAAAATTTAAAACAAAGATTACCTTGACACGAGAGAACAATAATGCAATACTATAAGTATTGGCAACTGCCTCAAAATTTGCTGGTGTATTTTCAGGGTATATTACCTGAGTAAATAGTGAGGAAAGTAAAAATGCCATTTGATGTCCACTCAACCTTAGAGAGTTTGTTTCCTAAAAAATCCTGGATAAGAGAGATCATATGTCTTGAGAACCCTTGTGCCTCAAATACTTAAAAAAGAAAAGCCCAAAAATTTGAGTAATTATCTAGTGATGCTAGGAATAACTAAGAATATAAGGAACAAATTGTTTAAAATTTATAAATATTTGCATATAATTTTTCATTTACTTATACTGACAATTCATGTAACAAGTTTTGAATATCCACCCGAACCGAGCTTGTGTTGCCTATGCTTCTGTTTTCTTGCTTCAGTTGCCTTTGGTGTGTCAGGCAACCTATGTGAAGTTTGAAATATGTTAGATCACATTAGTATTAAGAGTAATTACTACATTATTTTATTCTTAATATTATGACATACCTTCTTTCCTTAGGTGGTACCATTTCTCTATCATCTATTTCTTTTCTCTCAATGGCATCCTTTTTAAGATTCTCCCACTCAATAATAGGAATATAGGGCAGCCGCTCATAACAAGGTTTTTTTTTTCATTTGGGTCCTATAGTTGTACTTAATATACTTCAAAGTTTGGCCCACTTTCTCAAGAAGCCTAAATCTTTGAAAGACGTTGGGTCCAAAATATGATGTCATGACATCAATGAGTTGGTCCTTTAACTTTTTCATTTGCAAATTCCACCTTTTAAGAAAAGAAAAAAACTATTAAATTCATAAATGAATTGAAGCTACCTTTTAATTTACTTGAATAAATTGATCAAATAAAACATGATCTAACAATGAAATCAAAATATGATACCCTGTGCATATGGTCAGCCCAAATATATGCAAACATTCATCATTAATTTTTTCATAAAATATATTATTCCATGCAAAATAATAATGGGATTAGCAGTTATTGCAAGGGACTACACAAGAGTTAGTGCATTTGATTATGAGTATAAGATTCTATAGTAAAAGAAAGGAACAATCTTTAAAGTACCTAGAAGTTGAGGTACTTTTAGGGGAAAATCATCTTCATTGCTAATGAGCAATTTATCACAATTCTTTATTGTTCCCATACATCTAACGCAGGTACACCCAAGAAGGTTGCCATCACCTCTTGTATAAAATGAATCCTATATTACAAAATTCCCCCTAAGAAATAATAGTTCAAGTAAAATAAACACATAAAAAATGAGAGAGAAAAAGAGGAATCTACTTACCAATAGGCCATGCCACCACATTTGTTGTTGTGGTATGTGTTGTCGAATTTGCAGTCGGGAATTCCTCTTCGGCTTTGTTCCTTGTAGTAGGTGGTGTAGTGAATAGAGGATCAATGGTAGGAGCTGAAAAATGAGATTGTTAGAGAACAATAAAATAAGATTGTTAGAGCTATAAAAAAAATTATTGTTCGAACAAAACACAAGTCTAGGATAGAACATGCGATGTGCTTGAACCACCTAAAGTATCATCCACTAGGGGATCACCCCTGTACGTCCTCAACATCCTCTATAAAAATAACACATATCATTTTATTTAATGACATAAATAAAAGAGTATACTATAAAAAACTGTTATTAAACTTTTATTATAATTAAAAACTACATTAATACTTACTGTATATGTACAAACTAGGTTCATCAACCTATCCTCCATCTATTGTATTTCAGGAGTTTGAGGGCGAGTTAATCCCAATTTCACTAACCTTCTTCCTATAGCATGAATCACCTTTTGCACTACAAGAACAGGATGAACGACTATCACAAAATCAATAATAAATTCATCCAGCCCATTGTGTGGCTCCTCATCCTTGTGGACTACTTTTTCCTTTCCCTTATCCTGATTAACACTCATTTGTGAGAGAAATGTTATTAGCTCTATATTTAAAATCAATCCAAAATAGTAGTGAAGATCAAAACATAATAAAAAATATGCTTAACATATTTCTTGTATCTAATTTGTACAACAACAATGAGTTTTACCTATCAGGAAGAAGAGCCATCGTTGTTGTGCGTATCCTACAACTATTAATCCATATTGTAGCCATGTATTTCAAAAAAAAAAATCATTGAGACTTGTTAAAACACGTGTTATTATTCTAAGTTAGCAAACAAAATTTAAAAATTTAATGGTGTGTTGGATTCATTGATTGGAGTTGATTTTAAATGTGCATAGTACATACCACCTCACCCATGATAATGGCTTTGTTTGTATCTATGTGATTCAAATTGTAATCAATAAGAAGTTATTCGCCTCCATGCATTAGTACATTTGGGGTCAAATTGTGATGGCAACACGTCGCAATTGTGATGATAGGTAGTTGTAATTATGATGACCACCCATTGCCCAAGAGACATATACAGGAATTGGCTCCCGTTAGACAGAAATCAAACTTTTGTCATCAAAAATTGCAATGGAAAGGGCTTCCATCACAATTGTGACATATAAAGATGTCATGAATTGAAGCCAGACGGGTCAATATATTGTCACAATCACGACAAATATACCACAGAGACTCCATCTCATGTGTGACATTTATGTTACAACTATGCTATGGGTCTGACAACTAATTGTTGAACCTATTCATCGCAATCGAGATGGATTTGTGGCACCAATGCTATGGAACCAATGCCTAGCCATTGAAATTGTGATGACAACATAATAGAAAAAATATGGAATGTATGACGTTGGAGAGAGTGCTTTCCTAACAAATCTATTTCTAAAATTCAACTTTGGTTACAAACATTATCAGGAGACTACAATGTTCTTACCCCTATACCTAATTTTCCTGTTATTTTTATCTTTTGGGAGAGACTGGATGATTCTTGTGACTTTCAAACAAGAATCATCCAATCTCTCCCAAAAGATAAAAATCACAGGAAAACTAGTTATAAGGGTAAGAGTGTTGCAGTCTCTTGATAATGTTCATAACCAAAGTTGAATTTTAGAAATATATTTGTTAGGAAAGAACTCTCTCCGATGTCACACATTCCATTTTTTTCTATTACGATTGCAAAATTTAAAGTTATTTGATTGATCTTGCTAGCTAGGAGCAGCCGATTGTTCATCTTATTGTACCTAATCTGATGATAGTTGTACAGGAATTTGTAATCAACCCAACTAATCAGCAACTAAACCAATGAATCACAGTAAAAAAGGCATAAAATTTGTGACTCAAGTCCCTAAGAAAAGAGATTCAGACAATGAATCATTTGAGAGGGTATCAAAAAAAGGGAGAAAAGGAGAAGATATGATCATGACCACGATAGTGAAAATGAAAACTATAGACATACTGGAATGAATTCAAAGATATATAATAGAAATTCTACAAAAGGTTATGATTAGAGGAATGAGATTTATGGAGGTACTAAACATGATGATGTTATATAAGATGCAGAGGGAAAATACAAGAATAGAGATATGGAAAAGATTTTTTTTTATTATAGATCTGGTAAGCATCATACCTTTGTAAAAAGTCAAGATGATACAGAGCCTAGAAGGCTTGAGACAATGGGAGAAAGAAGTAATTGGGATAGAGATGCTAAGGGTGATACATAAAAGGCATGAGGAAGATAGTAATAAATATGATTGTTAAGTCAACAATTATAAAAACATAATGGTCAGATAATGTTTGCACAAGCTGGCAAGCTCCTTGAGATATTATTTTGTATAATTTAGTATATACATGGTATGATATTTATTTTCTCTTTCTAAGACATGTTACTAAGAAGTAAAAGGTTTTATATTATAGTTTTCCATTGACTCGTAATCTGGTATGGTGGGTTATATATTGGAATTTGGTAATTAGAAGATTTTTTTTTGCTATATTTCAAAATATATTTCTATTTGTAAATTGGCCAAACAATATTTTTGGGCTTACCATTTTGAAAATAATTAGAAGGTTGTTTGATTAATTTCAACAATGTACTTTATTTGAAACTTCGTTTTTACCTTAAATGCATCATGCAGTGAGAAATTATGTTTGAAAAGTATATGGGCCACTCTTTTTTTGGTGGTACTATTTCTTAAGTTATTCAAAGTTAACTTCTTGTTGGTTGATGGTGGATTAGAATGTATCTAAAAGGAAACAATGAATTTGTCAAGGTTTCATGTCAAACTACTTGTTACTTGTTACATATAATGTCATAAAATAGTTAAGTGGTACCTAACTATGTCCAAGGTAGACATACACTAGAGGCATACTCCACCTACTAGGTTGCCTTCATACTCGTATCCATAGGATCAAGACCCTTGAACTACTCACTCTAATGAATATGTAGTTATGGTTTTTATTTTGATGTAGCTATATTCCTATAACCACTAGTGAGCTTTACTCACCTAATACAACCGTTCACCATCATACATCCACTCGAGTGGATCAAGCAGTTTTCTATAATTACAATACTATAATACCCTAGTGCAACCTTTGTGTTGTAGTTTATAGTTGATGTAAGGTTAACCTATATACATCCTAACTCACTCCTTATATAGTTATATTTAAAAGATTATGACAATAATCAATGTGACAAAAGCTTTTTTAAAAGCACATATTCCTTTTATTAAATGTAAGGTTGATTACCTAAACATCTATACATGTATAAGAATGGTAAGTTACCTAGAATGTCAAGAGATTAATCTTTAAGTACGTGGAATATCATCATCGCCTCCTGCTACACTTAGGGGAAGTCTATCTTCATTTCTCATGAGAAATTCATCACACAGGTACATCTAAGAATGTCCTCATCGCCTCCTTCATAAAATGAATCCAATATTAAAAAACGCCTCCTAAGAAATAGTAGTTCAAGTGAAATAAACACATGAAAAATGAGAGAGAAAAAGAAGAATCTACTTACCAATAGGAATCTACTTACCAATAGAGAGAAAAAGAGGAATCTAGATCAGTGGCCATGCTACTTGTTCAGTGAGTTTTATTGTTTTTCTATTGTATCAAGATCTATTTGTTTACACACACACACACACACACACACACACACACACATGCATATTTAGAGATCACAAGAGCATGACAACTAAATCCTAGATCTCCATTGATCTCCACCAATGTTCAAAGCTCTCCAACCTCTTTTGTGTGTAGCTCTCCATAATCAATCAAAACAAATGGGGAATGATTCATGTCGTGTTTTCTGTTCTTTTTTGTTTATAATCTATAATCTGCAATCCACAAGATCTCTCTATATATATACATACATACATATATAGACACATAGATATGTGTGTATACATACATACATACATACATATATATACATATATACATAAAAACCTAATGCACTTTATAAGAGTTTACAATTGTTCAAGAAAATTAATGTTTTATAAGAAAATGTTGTTGAAACAATACACAAATTGTGTACTGTTTGACATGAGAGATCTACAAGTGAGGGGTTGACCAATCTTGAAAACTTGAATGTTGAAATTGATTTTGATAAGGATATTATGGGAGTCACTGGATAGAATCTAGGAAAGTGTTGTGGTAGGTATTATGACATTACAAATGCTAGTTAAATTGGTCTAGTTGCTGATTAACTAGGTTAATTAAATCATTATTAAATGATCTAGTGGTAATGTTAGTTATTATTTTGACATACACAAAAAAATTATTATTCATTATTATATATACAAACATACATGAAAACAACAATGCACTTTCTAAGAGTTTACAGTTGTTTAACAAAATTAATGTTTTACAAGAAAATGTGCTTGAAGAACTATTAGGTCAGAAGTAAGAAAATGTTGTTGAAATAGTACAAAACTTTCTTGACATGAGAGGTCTATAAGTGAGGGTGTTGACCTATCTTGAAAACTTGAATGCTGAAATGAAAGCTATCGATGATCAAACACATATGCCAAAGTTGCAACACAATGTGAAGTTGATTTTAGATACGGTAGAGGTAGATATTTAGAAGTTTAATAATCAAAATTTAAGGCTCGAGAGTGAAGGAGAAAGAATGACTTTAGAAAGAAAAGGAGAAGGAGCGACTTTAGAAAAAGATTGCACGATAGAAACATCTAGACAACATTGAGGATATTATGCGAGCCTTGTGATTATGGCATTTACACAGAAGCGAAAATTGCTTCTTCAACTCCTTACAGTCAAATATTCATTGAATTCATTCTTCCAGTAGTGAGAATAACTGCTACAAATTCCTGGGAACAGTCAAAGATGAACCATCTCAAACCATTTTGACCTTGATTTTGGTTCCCTAGCCAACAAAATGTACCTCTCAATGATTTGTATTTTCTATATGGTAAGGGATAATGTGCATGGTTCATCTTATTCAGTGATCATACACAAATGAAGTTGAAGCTGATTGTTTAGCAAGTTTGAAGTTTTGAGGAATATAAGTGATAATCTAATCCAAGCTTCATTATTTGGCCTACGGTATATCACCTCTAAATGACTCAAAGTCGCCACATGGGAAGGCATATGGTGTTTCTCTATTCCATACTTGCATGTGTATGGCACAGACTATGGTGCAACATATTTGCACCGGCCTCGGTGCCATGCCCATGTCCATCGAATGCTATGCGCATATTTTCTGACACATACTCCATTCGCATACTGTGTTTGTCACTTTGTACAATGCATCTATCTTCTTAAAGGTAACTTTTTACTCTTGCAATTTTATTGTTACTTTTAAAATGTAATTCTTATTATTATATTATTACGTTAATATCTTACAAATTTTTGTCTTGTATGTTTTTAGATTTTAGTATATTCATTATTTATTTTTTATAAAAATATAATATAAATATATATAAATATATTTTTATCAATACGATTATAAATTTTGAATATATTTTTATGTAACAAAAGAATTATATATATTTTTTAAAAATTAATAATATAACATAATTATATTTTAATTTATAATATTTATAACTATTATTAAAAGAAAAAATAATAATAATAATAATAATTTAAAATTAATAGTTATGAAAAAGTAATAAATATAATTTAAAATTTTATTGTAATGATGACTTTAATTTTAAATGGAAAAAATAATTTTGTAAACTTCTAAATATATTGGGATTATACATAATTGTATTTATCCTCAAATCTTAATATCTGTTATTTTTAAAAAATCTTCTCTTATTTTAAATTTTTATATGCAATTGATAAAGAATTTTTTTCAATATTATGGTTTCATCTTTAAAAGTTAGACAGAATTGTATGAAAAAATCAATTAAGTAAAGAATGTAAGAAGAGTCAAATAGAGAAAACAAGAAAGTAAGTTTCCATGAATAAGTTTTCATTATATTTTATCCAAAAAAA
This sequence comes from Cupressus sempervirens, assembly GCA_028749045.1. Lineage (NCBI taxonomy): Eukaryota > Viridiplantae > Streptophyta > Pinopsida > Cupressales > Cupressaceae > Cupressus > Cupressus sempervirens. Next base: position 427,272,799 of record CM053792.1, read on the forward strand.
ATTTAAATTTATTTATTTTTATGATTATAAATTTAATTAATAAAGTACAAAATTATTGCATTAGATTTATGAATTGAGATGTCAAATTAAATAATATAATTTTTTGTAATTAATTTTTATTTTTTAAAAATAAATAATATTTATATTACTATTATTTTAGAGTGTGATGAGGTTGATACAAAAATACTTACTCAATTAAATCTACAAACTATATACAGATATATTACTATTATTATTATATAATATAAAATTAGCAAAAAATAATAATAATATTTTAATAATTATCACAGTAATTATCTATAAAAAAAAAAACTTGATTTTCTTTTCAAAATGCACATACCAATTTTAACAAATTCATATACAAATCCCTAGTTCATCAAACAAGGATTTCAAGACTAAATTCATTCACATATGTTTTCAAGAAATGAAGAGCAATAATTTCAACATGAGGGTTTCAAACTTACAATTTACATACAAATGATCTCAAAATGAAGAACAATAATATCATGAACAAAGGTTTCAGATTGAATTCATAAACATAGGTTTCTTAAATGAAGAACAATAAAATCACATACAAGAGTTTCAAATTCAATTCAATTCTGAAAACAGATTCACAAACACAGAGAAGATAGAGAAAAACAAGAATGAGCATCTACTGCACAAACCCACAAGATCCTACCTAGATCCAATGCTAAAACAATGAATGCACAAAACTCACAAACAATTCCCTTTCAAAATCCTCTTTTCGAAAATTGCTCCTCCAAATTCCTCGGTCCCTGCAAAATGAGCTCTAGATCTTTGATAAAGAGTTCTCTCCTAAATTTGGAGCTCTGATTGTGCAATCACGAGAGGGAACTCATTGATCTTTATCTGTTATATTATATTGTTATATTTTGAATATTCATGCACACTTTTTGGCAATTTAAAATATCTTTATTAAAATAATTCTCTTTCTCTTTAGTAATTTATTATACTTTAATTTCATGCATAAACTTTATTAAATTTATGTCTTCTCTCTCTAGTTAATTACGAGACATTTTAATAATATATTTATTAATTCAACTAACAATATTATTTCGAGTTTATTATTAAAAAATAAAACTCTTAAATAATAATTATTAAAATAAATAAATATAACTGCGCCTAAATTAGAACTTTAATAAAATCTTTAAATTTAATTCCTTTATTTTAATTAATTTCTCAATTAATTAAATATAATTAAATATTGAATTTCTCTTTATAAAATTTCCATTAAATTAAATCATTAAATTAATTTTTAATTTGATTTTAATTATAATAGAGAATCACAACAGACCCATAAAACCAAATACGACAGCTTAACTGAAAGACAAAGAACATAATCAAACTCTAGGGTCAAAGTCATGAATTCATGTCATTTGACAAATTTGAACAGGTAAAACTAACTCAGATACTTGTCCTACTTTCTAGGACAATTGGCTTAGGTTAGGATTTGGACTCAAGAGTTATCTCCCCACTTATAATATTGAAATAGTGTGATAGGGTATGCTCATCTTGGTCATTTAGGGAAGTCGATACCTAGTACTCGCAATCTACATAAAATCCATGCATGTACATATTTATATATTCTAAACTAAATAGGCAATGGCAGGGAGTGGTACATCATGTAGATCCTGACTAGTAGGTGACTATGACTCCCTCCCTCAACCACATCAAGAATGTCAATCATAAAGTAAAACATACACATACACCATACACATGCAAGTATGGGGTAAGTATCCATATAACTACATATAAATTATTCATCTAACTAACATCATGCAATAACTGAAATAGATGTATGAGCATACATATATCATCATAGAAATAATCCTGAATACATGAAATAAGTAAGTAACTCAACACACATAAATCAACTAAATATGAAATACAGCTAAATCAAACCTGGTAACCAAGTACTGATAATCAAAAAATTGACCTAAAAAAATATGACAATACAACAAAAAAGTCAACTAGGGGTAGGCATTATAGATCACATATCAAATCAATTGTACCATGTAAGTCGCACAAAAGAAATCAATGTTCAAAATCGTATTAAAAATTTAGAAAAACAAACATGCCAAGTTCATTGTGCTCTAAAATAACAACATGAAGATTACATACCATCATTTTAGAATTCACTTTCTTATTTTCTTTTACTTAGTATAATAGTTAGCCATTTTGCCCCTGCTATCAAAATTCAAAATTTTGGGTGGCAATCATGTCCAACGGTCAGATATTTGAAAGTTTAAATATTGGACACGTGAAATTAATATATATGAACTTAGGTCATATGCATTATATCCTAAGTCTTCAAGTTGTTTCACGTTATAAACACCTCAAAGGGGTCGCATCTTCTCAGCCATTTGATTTAAAGAGATCAATGAACGTCGCTTTGTCGCTATGGAAAGTTGCATGATGAATATTCATAGCAACATAATGGCAATGTGACACGCATCCAGGTGGGGCCTCTTGGTTGAGTCATGTGCAGTAGTCAATGAGATTGAGAACCACAGATTGAAGATAGATCTATGGTTGTCATTTTGTCGCTATAGAAAAATGCAAGATCTTTAGTCATAGTGACATAACGAAAGCGTGCCATGCGTCATAGTGGGCCACTTTTTTTTTTTGGCTAATGGATATGTCAAAACAAGATGACAGTTGTCTAAGTTTTATTTGTGCATTACAAAAGTAGGCCAATTTCTTAATGTGCCTTGGTCCACCGTTGATCTCAAAGTAGATCTGTGACTGTCATTTTGTCGCTATAGAAAGTTGCTAGATCTTTAGCTATGGTGACATAACAACTACTCACCACGTGGAGGTGGTAGGACCAACCCATGCAGGGAATTGCTGAGGGTTTTCTGTCGTAAATGAGGCTCCAGTCGTCATGTTCCTATTCACTACAGATATAAGTGCAAGGAGAGAGGGTATTCTTTTATGATCATCTGATCTTCCAGAATTGATGATTGTCACTTTGTCGCTATGGGAAGTTGAATGATGAATATACATAGCGAGATAGAGATAATGCAACACGTGTCCCAGTAGGCCCATCATAGTCATTTTCTATTGTATTTTCTCCACTGTCAGATTGAAAATAGATCAAGGGTTGTCATTATGTCATTATAAAAAACTGCTAGATCTTTAGTCATAACGATATAACAAAAGGTTGACATGTGTCCTTGAGGGCCTAGGTGGTAAAGCTAGAACAAATGAAAGCAAATAAAATGTCACCACGTGGCACGCTCCAGGAAGGTGAAAGGTTAGCAGAAAATGCTAAGTGAGTTAAGCTTAACTTGAAGAAAAAAGGTGGTGAAGTCACAAACAGTGGGAAGTCAACTGGTCAATATAAAATGGGAAGACTAGTGAGGTGGCCGAATGTTTTGATATCATTGTGCCACATGTTAAAAGCAAAGGTGGAATTTGTTTGACTTGCTAATATATATGTTTTGACACATTGAAAATATGGAGAAAAGAAGCTTTTTAATGAAAAATTGACCTCTTGGTCGTCTACAACCACTTTCATCATTCTCCATGCATGTTCAATGTAAAGGACATTCAATCACTGCTCTATGGTTATCCATTTATCTGGTTATACATTAATGGTCATCATTTCTATCTTCTCAAGGCTCTGTTTGATGAATAAAATTGTTTTCCTACATTTGGATATGTACCAAGATTAGATCCTCCCCAATTTTGCAGTGATTGTTCTCTGCAACCTTAATGGCAGCGGTTGAGCCTTGCCTTAGGACAAAAGCTAATAATGCTTGAACTATAAAAGTAATTTTTGTGACTCTTCCAAGTGTTGATCATTTTTTCTCTAATTCTATAGCATTGTATTATATGCTTTGCTACTGTACTTTGCTTTTGCCTGTGAATGGATATATTTCTTTTTCATACCTCATTTCCCCATTAATATAAGTGCAAAACCTTCTTGCATTTTTTAATGTTTTGTTTATTATTCTTCAATCTATATGATAGTATCTACTTTTCCTTGAATGCTATAGAGTGAAGTTACTTCCTTGTAACATCTCATTGGGTTTCTGATCTATATGTGGTTGTTGAAATAGAGCAAAGGTTGAATTAGTGTATTTCAAGGTTATATTGATGAATAGTGCATTGCTAGGCATAGATATGACTAAAAAAACTATTTTGGTGTATCACCCCTTTAGATTAGATTAGGTAGTTTGCTTTCATGCATTCCTTCTCCGTTTTCCTCTCAAGTAGTTAGATGCACCCTGGTAGTAAGGAAGTCGGCCTTCTCCAGAGACTCAATCTCATAGTTCAAGTCCCACAACTTGGAGATTGTTTCCATGTTTCACAAGGTTGCCTTTAGGTAAGACTTTAAGCAAGAGTGCAAGCCTCCTTTTTATTCCCTAATTAGCCAATAGGCTTTTCCTATGATGTTGCTTGCAACTGGAATTTGACTCACTACAAAAAATGATTGTCTATAAATGGTTTTTGACTCACACATAAATAACGATTTAAAGTAGATTTTTTGTTACCACAATATGTCATCATGATTGTTGTCATGTTCAATTTGAATTCTAATGCCCCTAGAATGATTTGAATAAAGATTAAGTTTTAACTAAATATTTCATCATTTATGTTAAAACTTGTTATCATGTTAAATTCGAACTCTAATGCCCTTGGAATGATTTGAAGAAATATTTAGTTTTAACTAAATTTTTTATCATTTACATTTAAACTTTAATTCAAAGACTGTGTTTGATCTCTAATAAGATTTCTCTTGACCATTTTTTATACATTCTTCAATTTGAATAAGCAGTAGTGACAGCCATATCTGATCTTAATGAATCAATCCATGATTTGACAACTTTTCATTTAGATAATGGTTTGGGATGCATAGTGGATCTTTAAATATTGATCAATTTCTATTCATATATCACCTATTCTAATCATACTTTGCACTACCCACAAGAACCTCGACTTATCAAAGCTACGCACGGCAAACATTTGCATCTTTAGGTGAGCAATATTTTCTTTTTTCTTTTCATGGGTATTCATTTTTAGCTTTTATGTTTTATGCACACAATTTTCTACATTACAAATACAATATTGATCAACTATGTGAATCATGTTGCCTAGATTTTATTTTTTCTTCCTGTATTCCCCTATTTTTGCCTTCTATTGTAAGAACATTATTGGCTATAGTGGTTAATGTAGTTTTAAATTTGTATTCACTCAAACAGACTCAAACTGGAAAATTTGAACATGTCAAGATATTTCAGATTTATTTCATTCTATAAATGCCAATATTTCAATCTTTTTAATATTTTTATCTTCACATTCAAGCAAATGTATAACTTCATCTAATATCTATTGTGATCTCACAATACTGTATTTTATGTCAATCAAGCTTTCAAATTAGTTAAGGATTTGATTGTCCATCCAACTGTCAATCTCTAAAATCAACTTGGGTTAGTGTAGCATCATAAGATAAATGAGTTGTTTGACTAGGGAAAAGGGACAGTGGGTCCTTATTAACTCTCTATATCCAAGAGCTCTTCTACATGTAGAATGACCATATTATTGTATTCTAAATGGCTCCTTGAAGGGAATGTCATTTTCCACTGCATCAATCTCTTGTCTCATTCTTGAGTAAGCCAAGCATAGGAAGTACACTCTACATCTCTCCAACCTACCCCAGTAATCTTCCCTAACCCCCAATTTTATGGCAAACTACTTTAGTTGGATTAATGAGAGGACAAGCAAGGGGGTGTGATATTTTGATAATTTTCATCACTTAAAACTTTTAAAATAGTTGAATGCATTCAAATATATTGCATGCTTCTTCAATTAATCACCATCTTGTCAATTAACCCTCACAACAATGTATAATTTGTCATAAAGCCTTCTTTTCTAGCATTTTCCACATCTTCAAGTGCATGCGTATGTGTTTTATTTGTTGTATAACCTAGCTCCCGATCCCCATAATTTACTGCCTCAACACATGGTTTTTCCATACACATCTCACTAAATGGTTATACTATGGAACATGTATTGATTGTGTGATGAATGAGACCAATTTTGAATTTGAATTTGAGAGAGAAAATAATTAATTTTTGTAATTAGTCTATGGAGAATTGGGATTGATTTTGGTTGATACTAAAATTTAATATGATTTTAGATAGAAGGTAGTTGGAAATGAATGGCTAGGTTCTTGAGTGATTTTAATCATTTGATGGCAAGAACTAAACATTGAATTGATTGTAGATTTGATGATTTATATTTAAAATAGATTTCAATTGATCAGTAGTTGGGATTCGAAAGATGTAACTGATTTGATAATTTGGATGGCTAGGATTAAATGTTGATTTCATTTAATATTTTTTGGAATTTGTATTAGGAAAATGTATGCTTTGGATTTTGGATAAATGTTTAATCTTTTAAATGAAGATGTGAACTATAGAAAATGTAAGAATTTAGTATAGCTCTGATACCATGTAAGAATTTGCCTTAAGGAAAAATAAAGCCAAGATCAAGAAGCACAAGACAAAGCACAATATGGACCAAATGATGTATGATCATAATATCGATATGAAAATGAATAATGTACATACACACTAGGAGTGCCTATATATAAAGGCCTCTAGGATGCTTCTAGAATGTCTAGGAATGAATAAGAAGATAAGCATGACAACTAAGCACACATCCACCAGAAGTGGATTATCCTCCATTGTGCATGAACATACGTGCAACAATGAGAGGATAAGTATGACAAGGTGTATCTCATATAGAGATGTTGTAGACACCATGTGCTTAAATTAGATGCTAACTCCTGTGTTGTAGACACCATGTGCATAAAAGAGTTGCTAACTCTTGTCTTGTTAACAAGACAACTCATATGAGTATGCATACACCTAGGTGTCTAACTAATAAATAATATAATAATGTATTAACCTAAGTAAACTTAAGTAAAGTGTAAATAGTAATTAATTATTTACACTAACAAAAACTAGCATAGTTAAATCATTTATTTAATTAACTAATGTTAATATAGGTTTGGATTTGTTTAATTAGTTGACATTGGAAACCTAACTCATCAATCAATCTATTTAATTAATCTATGCTTGAGGTGTAGAAGATTAATTATTTGAATTGATTACAATATACAAATGAATATTAGGTTTTCACAGGTCCACTAACACATTGTGTGCCTCGTGAAACGGTTTTCCCTGCAAGAGGTATTGATGTAGTTGATGTGGAGATTTTATATGCAAAATTTCAACCCTTGTATTTATAGAATTTAGTTTGATTCAAGAAACCAAACAATATGTAACAAACCTTTGGCTTCTTGTTATTGCAACCAATTAATCAAGTGTTAGCTAATGAAAAAACAAAAAAAAGAGTAGCACGATGACATTATCTTATATTTGTTAGATTATTGTTGGCTTAAACTTTTGTTTACTAGTTTTATTTACTTTGATTAAATTAAATTAAAATTATTTTAGATTTAATATGTCACAATCGTTCTTTATTTTTTTAATCTATTTTACATAATCATATTCTAATTATTATTATTATATGACCTTATAATATAAGATTGCTTTTAGTAAAATTCCTAATTTTGAACTATGTAATGATATATCTTTTTAAATATATTTTCATATCTCTAAATCTAAAACATGATCAGAATATCATTCATTCATACATTTAAACATATATTTCATACAAAATACACTAATCCAACTTGTTATAAGTTACAAATAGAAATAACTACCATTTAATAGTATGAATATTGTTATTGGTGCTTTTATACGTAAGTTTAGTTTCTTACTTACCATTTTTATAGATAATTTTGATTTTCTATTTACTATTTTTATTTACTGTGATTAAATTAAAACTTATTTATAGGTTAGTCTTTTGTTTACTATTTTTAATTTACTTTGAGTAAATTAAATTAAACACATTTTAAATTAATATATTGGTCCTTATTTTTTTAAATGTTTTTTGAGTATCCTATTCTAATTATTATTATTATATGACCTTATAATATAATATTACCTTTACTAAATTTCCTAATTTTGAACTATGTAATGATAGACCATTTTAAATTAATTTGCATCTCTAAATCTAAAACATGATCTTCTTCAAAATAGAAATCATTCATACATTTAAACTTATATTTAATACAATATACACTAATCCAACTTGTTATAAGTTATGCATAAAAAATAATTACCATTTAGTACTATCAATATTGTTATTGATTTTCTTTTTTAGATTTAACATTTATTTTGGTTTTCTAGGTCATGGCTAATCCTCCACAACCTTTCCACATAATAGACATCTCCAGTAAAACATATGAGGTCAATACTCCACAATCATCTATGGAATCTAATGTGTCCATCAATTGGAATGGGTACCTCAAACTAAAATCCAAAAGCTTGCAAATTGTGCTTCTATGAATTATCTTGAACTATATGCACATATTAAAGTGGCAAGTATACAAATACGTGATGTTAGAGATTTTGAGATCATCATAGCTAAGGAAGTATTGTACGAAATCAATACACAACAACTTAACTATTATAGTTATTGCATTTATCTAAGGGAGATTCATGCTGACGAGTATTATAGACAAGGAAATTTACACATTATTCGTCATGCATTTCAAGACTATATTAATCATCCATAGAACATGCTCCACTTGTGTTGTACTCTATTGGTGTTTATCAGTGGATCCTTTTATATAACTCTTTAACAGCTAGGGTTTTTTTAATCTTTTCTTATTACTGTAATGTGTGAATTAGCCCTATGTTCCTCCTCTATTATATCAAACGTTGATTGCAGTGTAAGTTGTAAACACTCAGTTCTATTTTGAATACAAGTATGCCTTACATATATCTCCAACACTTATTCACTTTACTTCTTCCTTTACCCTTGCATATTTGGATTTCTCAAATAGACACCACATTTTTTTATTTACATAAACTGGCCTATAATGTCTAATAGATAGCTCACATACATTTAACTATAATGGGTTTTTGTCATAGCATATTGTTGTATACCAAGTTATATATAGCACATTTGTATGCACTTTTTGCACCCTTTTGCTTATATGTTTATGTTTGTTGCTATCCTTTTTTGCAAAACCATCAATGTTTACCTTAACTTTACAATCTAATTTTGTGCTAATATTTTTTCAGCTTTTGCATGCATAGAACATTTTCTTACATATACTTCCTTAACACTCGATATAAATGTGTACTTCCTATCCTATTTTGATCTATGCTCGACATTTAAGTTGTTCGCATAATATGTTATACTCCAAGTTTGAGCACTCTTTTAAATCTATTCCCACACTTTAATTGAAAAACATGTGATTCATAAAATCAATTATTGTTTCTAGTTTGTTTGTATGCCCTCATATCTCTATACATTTTCATTGTGTATATGTTTTGGTTCGAAACTAATGTTAATAGATACAATTAAAACTATATGTTTAATATATAATTAGATATTACGTTCCTTGGTAGTTCTTTATGCTAACATCAATAACAAGGCTTTAACCATATTTTTAAAACCAAATATGTATTTTTGAGTCACACTAACCATTTCTAGCTAATAGTACTCTTCTTCTAGGAACACACTTGGCATCACAATTTGTAGTTGAAGACATAAATTCCAAATTGTATATTCTTGGTATGCCTTCTTACCTCTATTCCTCTTCATCATGTACATGTTTTGATTTCAAACTATAGGTACTTAATACAATTAAACTTATTATAGTTTCATGCTTAGTGAACAACATGAATGCTCTTCTATTAGTTTGA